>JARHVA010000345.1:5490000-5572500 GCA_037957365.1 Torreya grandis | reverse complement strand
TCAAAAATGGTAAACCATAATTTAAAATTTAAACAAACCCTACCTTGAAATGCCAATCTAGGTAGTGTAAGACTAGTTTCTTTTCTTCCAATCTCTCCTTTCCACTATCCCTCTTCTCTAAAACCCTTAGCCTCTATATGTCCATCTAATTCCAAAATTTTCATGCCAAGATCCCCCAAAATAATTCCATAAAATTGGGTCTTTTATAAAAAATCTCCAGTTATGCATAGTTATTTTCCAAAATTTTGGCATGATATCTCACCAAAAATTATTGATAGTCTAGTTAACCAATATAAAAAAAAATCGTGACTAAACCATACAATTACAAAAAGTCAATGTTTTCTCCAAATGAAGGCTTTAAAGAGTCTAAAATTGACTAATTCTAGCCCTATATTCTTCAAATATTCTAATCAAATAATCATTCAAATCATTATAGCTCTAAAGAGGGATTTTAACCCCAACACATAAATATTCATCGTGCCTTTTTTAAATTTTAAAACTTTTACTAGATCAAACTTAGTCTAAGGTAAGCCATTGATAAATAAAACAATCATTCCACTTTATTATAAACTATGACTTCCATTTAACCAAACATGTTCTAAGGTTATCCCACAAACTTCATCAATATGCCAATATAAACATCAACATTTTAATTACTTTACATAGCATGTCAACATGGTATTCAAACCAAATAATACCAATCATAAGTGAAATAGTTTTCAAGATATCAGAATAATACTTTAAATTTTATAAAGATCATACAAGGACATTGAAGCATAAGTTATGATGATCATATACATGGATTGAAACCAAGTAAAAGATTAAACTATGTAAGCACATCCTAGATACTTCAACAATATTTTAAGAAATATGTAATATCAATAAAATCAACATTACAAATCGAATAAACATGTCAACAATATGATGCATGCTACAAACAATCAATATTAACCAACTAACAAATAATAAGTAGACTTATACTCTAAGTGGTGTGTGTAGAGGTTCTAGTTTCATTATCTCATCCCTCACTCATCTCCATATACTCCATCCTCTTTGATGATACTCTCCCTCAATCATAGTTAGGAGGGTGGACTCCATTCTACATCCACCTTAGTTCAATAAATAATAGTTAAACCATATCTTGACATAATCATAATAGATTGTTGTAATTGAATAACTAAATAATCATGATCAAAATGTACCATAACATAATAAAAATAGCTAACAAAAAGTTAAATATCATAATTACAAGTAATAAATAACTATCTACAATAATCATAATACTAATCTATCCACTTAACACATTAAGTTAATCAATAGTTAACCAAAAAATCTAGTAATTAATAGATTAATAATCCTAGAGTAAAATTGGGATGTAATAGTTTGGGTTGGGCTACACTTGTATGTCACTCACCTTATTTTGAGAAAGTTTTTAAGTCATTGATATGGGGTGTTCTTGAGTTATAGGAACATGAAGTATGTCAGCCACATTCATTGTTTGAAAAACCAAATCTATGGTTGGGTTATCATAACTTTATTAATCATTTTGTATCCTTGTGGATGGAGTTAATTTTATGAGTGGTGTATTATAAATCATCATCTCATTTGGATTTATGTCCAAGTTGATGTATATTTATATGCTTGTTGTATTTATGATATTTGATTAGTAATTTCACCCCTTTTGCAAACGTAGCTAACTTCGGGTTTTGCATTGGTACTAAATCCTAACTTTGGATAGAAGAGGCTTGTTTGAATGTTTTAACTTGAGTCTTATTATTAGGTACACACATCAAGCTACATAAATTCTTGTTTGGAAAATATGAAGGAAACTTAGTTCCTACTTCTACCACTCTAATAAGGATTTTGTCCCTATTATCTAAGAGGTGACGATAGAATAATAATTGATTGTAACTCATGTTAATTGTTGGAGTTACATAATATGGAATTTGTTGTTGTTGAACTTCCTCTATGGAACTTGGTATATTTTATAGGTATTGGGTCATTTGGTCATGTTCTTACCCTAGACATAAAGGTGTATAGACAATATAGTGTGCCACAGTTTATTGACTTTGTTCAACATAGTTAGTATCATATGAGGGATATAGATCCATCACATAAGATACTTCCTCTTCATAAGGATCATGAACAAATGGATCACTTATGATAATATTCTCATAATCTAGATTATACATAGCTCCATTATGAATATAGTGAGGCATGATTGAATGAAATATCTCAAAAAAGGTTGGTCTAATGTTGAAAATGTTTTAAACTTGGTCTAAAAATGACTCTTAAAGAGATTGATTGTGTTCTACAAAAACACACTTGTCTTAGAAAGAGTTCTAAATGTGAATCTCGATCTCTTTAACAAAGGTCTAAATTTAAGTCTAAGTCTAAGGTAATTTGGAAATAAAAATGTGAAATTAGTATAGAGAAAGATATTGAGCTATCTAAAGGTAAAACAAACTGAGTCTATGAAATTATGCCAGGTCTTTAGTCAAAAGTCACTATTTTAAAATTAACTAAACTCTAAGGCAATTGGATTGAAGATAAATGCACTCTTGGTTTAAGTAGAACTTTAGAAACCAAGTCAAATGAAAACCTTGGTTTAAAGTCATTTAAAATGGAAACTTGGTATTTAGGCAAGGGTCTTTAAAAATCAAACTAAAAATTGATCCAAGTTGCACAATCTAGACACAAAAATTTGAAAAACTCAAGCCCAAGTTATAGACAAGACTCAAGCATAAACCAATAATCTTTAGATCTAAACTTTGAAAGATGAATTTTGAATGGGATAGTGAAAGACCTGGATGAATAAAGGTCTAGACTAAAAATGGTAGCGTAACAATGTCTCATCTAAAAGTAAGGGCACAATTAGTCTTTGGCTTGGTTTGAGTTAAAGTAAACGTTTTGAATGATTTCTGTAGCATAACACTTCTTGGTATAAATTGGTGTGTGTAACATGTGTTTTTTTGTTTTTTGTTTTTTGTTTTTTTTTTAAAATTGAATTTTGACTTGAATAACACAAGTAAAATAAAAAGTTGCACCTAAGTGCATGATCCTATTTTAAAACTAACACAAGTATGCATAGTATCTACTAAAGTTTCCATTGATTTACCAATATTGAAAGGAATTAATTATTAATCCAATAAAGAAAGAGTGCATATAAGTAGATTTTTAATCCCCTCTCTATCTCTCATAAACTAGTATGTGGTAAGGAACATAGATTGCCAAAACAAATCAGTATTTGGTAAGATATTTTATAGAAAGAGGTGTCAAGTATGTCTAAAAGGTCTCATATTTGGCTTTATAGGGGGTCCAAAAGTATCAAAAAAATACTTATACACAACTAAAAATATCCACTAATGGATTCAAACCACCTAGATTGTTATGCAAAGGTCTTATCCCTTACACAATGAATTCAAACATGTACTACTTAGTGAAGTCTAATGTCTAGACTACCACTTGACATGAGTCCTCTTTCATCTAGTCAGGCTAACTAATCAGCTATTATCCCATCCATATAAAAATCTCTTCTTATATATCCCATGGAATAAGTGTGGTTATTATGATGTTGGGAGATAAAACCCAAGGTCAACACACCCCTAAAGAACCTATGAGGAGGTGATGAACTCCCACTCACAAGCTAATGCAAGAAATAGAAATGAAGAACTTAGTCATTTTTTAGTCATTAAAGTCCTTAGAAACAAGAGGAAATCATACATGACATTTATTTGGGTGTTTTTACTCTAAAAAAAAAGTAAAATAATTTCATTTTTGGTCACCCAAGTTCCCTAATGGGGACAAGGAGAGAGCATACGCGTAAAAGTTATACTAAAAAGAAACTATTGTAGAAATAAAACTAGTTATGTGCCTTTGAAAATGAATAATAATAAAGTAAAATTTTCTTAATAATGCTAAATATAGAGTGATTTTTATTTTTAATAATGCATTTGAATTGTGATTGAAGTTTGGCCTTTGTGAAAACTTGAAAATGATGAAAAATGAAAGTTATTTGCACAAGTTTTAAGCACTAAAATAAATTTGAAATGAATTTTTAATCACCAAGATAAATATTAAATGACCTTGTTAAGATGTGAACAAATATTTTAACTTGGATAATTCACTATAAAAAATGTTCGTGTATTGATTTTATTAACATATTTTTCAATAAAAAGTCAAAAAGTTTGAATTTTTGATTTTTCACAAGGTGAAGTTGTCATTTACTCAACAGGGTAAAGTCAACTATTTCATAAAAATAAACTAGATAGATAGAACTTTTGTGAAGTCACCAATTATTAGGGGCAAATTCACTGATTATAACCAATAAAGTCACTATTTTCCTTGAAAATTTATGCAAAATTGTCAAATGCATAAAAGATGGTTACTTGACAAAGTTATCATTTTTAGGGAACAAAGTCACTATTTTATTTGAATGAAGTTGTCATTCTAAGGTAAAGTCACCACTTTCAAAAAGGTATGGTCATAGGGCAAAGTCATCATTTCTAGTCAAAGTTATTGTTTTGAGGTAAAGTTATCAATATGTGTTATCTAGGTTGTCATTTTCATTGTAAAACACAAAAAAATAGAATACATGAAAATTGGTGAAGTTATCGATTATCAGGGACAAAGTCATCTATTAGCAGTCAATAAAACTGCAAGATTTTTAAAGGAAAAAAAGCTAAACTAAGGTCAAAATGATCTTTTAAAAAAATTTAAGAGTACCAAAGTACTCTTATGATTATTTTTGGGTTTTGTCACATCCCATCGGGCATGACATTATGTATCCAAAGAACCTAATGAAAAATAAAGCTAGCTTCTCTTTATTAGTCCAAATAAAGAAAATAAATCAAATAAAGCTATGTTTCCAAGACTATGATCTAGGGGAGATAAATAAAAATTTAAAACAAATAAAAACTAAAAGACAAATAAAAAATAACAAAAACAATTACCCTGAAAATTTTTAGAACTTTTTGGCATGAGGTTAGGCTTGATCTTAGCTTGTGAGTAATTTTTCTTTGTAAATGTTGTTCTTGCCTTTGTCCACTTGGTATATGGCCTTGGAATTTGGTCCTATTTAAAGTGTATTTAGGATTAATTCATCATTATAACATTTCACAAGTAATCTTATTGGAAGTGAGGGTTAAATCTTATATTTATAGGTTTTAGACTAACCCCAACCTAGGTGTAGTTAAGTCTAAACTAACCTTGGGTCAATATTGGGAGTCCAAATGCAATAAATAAGGTCATTAATTAGGCAATTATGGAGGCATGACTCAAAATTTCTAATTTTTGTGGCATTTATGTTGATATTTTACCATTTTTGACTTTGAAGATGATGATGTCATTAAGACCTCATTTCCTTGATACTTATTGAATTTTGATTTTTAAAAATTGTATTTTCACTAATTCAAAATGGAATTTTAAATTATGCATTTAATTCTATTTACTTGGTTGATTAATTCTACTTAGTATTTTTATCATTTTATGAATTAGATTAAGTTCCCTACTTAATAGGTTAAAGTGTTAGTTTGTTTAGTCATAACTTGACTGGAGATGGATCCATGGGAAGTCATTTATGCATACAAGAAAATACCCCTAATAGGAATGATGAAAGGAATTTAGGAATTAGCATATGATGTACAGATGAAATTGGGATGTTTAGGTAATTTCAAAGATTATTTTACATTGATTTTTATAAATTGGTCTGATGTCTAATTTAGACATGAATGTGGCCAAAATGAAGTGTTTACATCACTGAATTATTCATGGATGAATTCCCAAATGAAATTCATGTGAATCTTGATATGATTGGTCCATTAATGGAAGACCAGATTTATGTAGTAGAGAATCTACTTATCAACTTTCTAATGAAACTGATGTTATTCCTACATAAATATAGAAACCATGCCCACTGCATATGAAATATTAGGTCTAATGTGTGTACAGTAGATGATACTTTCAACAAGTTGTTGATATGAGGTAACATCAACCAAAGGAGATGGACAATCAACCTCAAGCTTCACACTAGATATAATAGGAGTTAGATCTAGATTATAATCAACCATGTTAAATTATGCAAGTAAATCAAAATCATACTTGGATTATGTAATAATGATCTTGAAGTTAGATTGATAAGTTTCAATCCTGAAGAAGTAGTACAACAAGCCCAAGTCAATCATTGAGAACTTTTCAGGAAAAGTAATTTTCACTATTGTGATGGTGGATGAATTACTTCCTGTGATTAATAAGTCATCCACATAGAGGAATAAAATCAATAGTGAATCATCCTACTATAAAATTTAGACATTTAGATTAGAATGGCATATGTTGAACATAATCAAAAGAAGAAAGGATTCCATCTTGACATACCAAGCTTGAGGTGATTATTGGAGGCCATAGATTTTTTAAGTTTTCAAATTAAGGAGGAATATTCCACAAATACTTGTGGTTTATCCATATAAATTTCCTCTTTGAATTCACCATGAATAAAGTCACTCTTCACATACATCTCATGAACATCCCAATGATGTGTTGTAACAATGGTGAGAGTGAGTCAGATTGTGTTCATTTTTACAACTAGGGTGAATGTCTCAGTATAGTTAATATTAGGTACCTAATAAAAAACCCTTTTTTATCAAAAAAGTTTTAAAATTTTCTACAAACCCGTCTGCTAGATTTTTTGGCTAAATACACTTACATTAAACAATTTTTATTCCCTTACAAAGACAGACCAAATCCAAAGTTTTATTCCTGAATAAGTAACCATATTCCTATTCCATATCAATATCCAACTCATGAGTTCCTGAGACCTCACAAAATGGATGTAGATCATAAGTATATGTAATGAAATCATGTGGGGAATCTTAGAATTAGAATAAGTTAACCTAGTTTTTGATGTATCTTCAACCCATTGGTAAGCACTTTGTAATGTCTATCTAGCCTAAAGAGGACTAGTGATCAAAGAGTTAGGAGGATATTCCTCATCTTATAAATATATTCCTCATCCTCTAAAGATATTCTAGGAGGAGGAGGGGAATCCTCTTTAATAGTCTCATCATCAAAACTAGAAAAAAAATCTAGATCATTAGGAAGCTACTCAGGGGAATTTAAATCATCAGAATTATCATCAAATCTTAGTGCATCTAAGGAAGGGGGAGATTTTTTTAATGTGTAGTATAAATAACCTTATTGACAATTAAAATTTATCTCAATGAACAACTCATGAGCGGTTGTATGGATAAACTTATATCCATTAACACTCATAAGATATCCAATAAAGATGTAAGGTTAACTATGAGGTTTCATTTACTTACATTTATTATTGGGAATCTTAGCCATAGTAGGAGAAAAAAAAATTCAATTTACCATACTATGGGTATCTAATTAATCCAAGTTTTAATAGGAGTTGCTCCCTTTAATGCTTTACAAGGAACTTGGTTCTAGATATAAAAAGCACAGTTTATGACCTCAACCCAATTATGAGATGCAAGAGACTTAGAGTTTAGCATATAATTATCCATTTCCTTCAATGATTTATTCTTGTGATCTATAACACCATTTTATTGAGTATTATATATAACTATACATTATAATTCAATCACCTTTGATTTATATAATAGTTTAAAATAGAAACTAGCATATTCAGCACCATTGTTGATGCATAAAATATTGATGGCTTTACTTAAATTATTTTATATAAGCACCTTGAATTCCTAAAAATTATCAAACACCTCTAATTTATACTTAATAAAATACACCTAAGTATGCCTTAAAAATTCATTGATGAAGGTAAGCATGTACTTTATCCTATTTAATGAAGGTTTTGGAAATGGGATAACATTTTCACTATGGAAAATATCCAAGATATGTTTAGCTCTCTTGTATTTTACCTTTTCATACTTATCCTTAGGATGGTTACCAAGTATGAAACCTTGGAAAAATCCATCATAAAACTTGACTTGTGGCAACCCTAAAACCATGTCATGATGATTGAGTTGCTCTAGGTAGTGATAGTTGAGATGGTCGAATCACTAATGTCATAATTTACTCACCCCATATGAATGAGTGAGTAGTGCAATAAAAGGTTGATTAGGATCAAAATATGAGAAATTATATAATCATGACTAGTGATCTACATTCCAAAATGCAACAATGGAATCATTGTTTTCATTCCTAAAAACCATGAAATTGGGTGTAAACTTAGCTATCTGACCTAAACTAATGTGAGTGATCTGATAAATAGATAAGATATTAGTGGATAAAGAGTAAAAACATATAACATTATGAAATTTCCCATCATTGACTTCAACTAATCTACTCCCACTAAATTTAGTATAAGTATCATCACCCAACAAAATGGAAGGCATAAAATAAGGATCCAAAGATGAGAACATGTCTTGTGATGAAGCCATGTGGGGTGATGCACCATAATCAACAACCCATGTGGAAGGCTAGGATGTAATGACAACAAGTGTTTTTCCCTTATCTTTTCCTTTCTTAATATCTTTGGACTTTAAAGACTCTTATGCTGATGAACTCTGATTGGAAGTCTCAGGGACACTAATATTGTGCTTTTTGAGAATTTTTGTTAGTTGGTTAATATCCTTATTCATGCATTTAGATTCATGATGCTTAGATTTATTGCAATACCCACATGTGAGTCAATATTTCTTGGGTCTCCCTTTTGAAGAGGACTCTTTGGACACTTTGGACTTTGCATTAGTTTTCTAACCCTTTATTTGTTCTAGGTCCTTCTTGTCTTATTTCTTCTCCTTGTTACTAGAAGCCTTCTATTTGTCATGACTCATAATCAAGGCATGTAATTTAGATGAATTTAATGTACCCATTTGAATGATATTTTGTTAGTCTCGATTTAAGTCATAATAAAGTCATCCAAGAATGGCATGGTCCATGTAGCTCCAATGGCACACTTGGTGGCATGGAAGGTAGAAATGAAGACAAAATAGTTAGATCCCAATGTGGAAAGGATGGAAAGAATCAGTTGATCATCCTTTTTGTTAATGACAAACAATTTCAACTATAACCTCAGTGATTTAAACTTTGTGAATAAGTCTTGTACAATATCAAAATCATATGGGATTAAAGTGATTTGCTTATTTTCCAACTCATGACCTCTCATTATATCCTACTTTCCAAAGAATTTTTATAATATGGTACAAAATTCATTAGGAATAGTGGAATATTAAATATGAAAGAGTAGGTTGAAAGACATAGATAGGCATAAACAATTGTAGGCTTTGTCATTTTTGTTGTACTATTTAAGATTTTCTTTCTTAGGTGTTAGTTATTTTTATATACCCATCATGATATAGTATAAGCCTTTATTCCTAAAGAGGATTTACACTTTGAATTTCCACTCATGATAGTTGAATGATGTAAAAATGAGAACAAAACTCAAATCCATGGTGCAAAAAGGAAGTATGTGTTGAACTATGTGTGTTATAAGATTAGGAATATAAAACCCCCATGAATCTATAGAGGTTCAAATTTACAAGGAATGCAAATATTACCAATGCATAGATCTCAAATAAACTCACACTTAATAAAAATGCACCTCAAATTGAGTAGCAAACTAAAATCTATACACCTTTGAAGTTATGAATGGTAAGGACAATATCCATTTTGAAAAATTTAAAAAAAAATAGTGTGTAAAAGTTTGTGAAAAAAAAATTGGAATCAACTTTCCCAAAAAATGTATCCCCTTTTAGAGCAAAATTTAAGCCATTTTGGGTTGGAAGTGACTAAGGGCTAAGACCTATTCTAGGTGTTTCCCCTCTCTCACCTTGATTAATGTGATTGATGGGAATCACATAATTTAAAAAATGACTACATTTTGAAATGAATACTGTCACTCTTCCCTATCTTAAATTTGATGGTTTTTAGGACATCATTGTGCATGCAAACATGGTGTCGGAACCTGAGTTTTGGATGTGCATGAATAGGAGTCAGAACTTGTGGTGTTCCTAGATAGGTGTTGAAACATGATAAGTGTTTCAATAGGAATAAGAATATAATAGGTGTTTGAGTAGGCATCATAATCTAATAGGTGCTTGTACAGGGGTTAGAACCTAATAAATGATTTTTCAAGGGTTAGAACCCATTAGGTTCTTTTGAAAGGGTCGAAACCCAACATGTGATTTTTTTAGACTCAGAACCCAATAGGGGATTTTTCAAGGCTCATAACTTGACAAGGGATTTTACAAGGGTCCAACTTTGATTAAAATGCATGAAACTACTCAAATATACATTTAATTGAAAATGCTTGATGGGGATTTTTTCCATTGAGAAAAGTATGTTAATAGTCAAAATTACATGTGAGGGGTCCAAATCCTGTTGAATTAGAAAACCTTCAAAAATGTGGATTTTGAGTAACTTATTCAAAATCTAAAAGAGACCCACTTGGTTTTTTACAAACCCAAAAAACCTCATGAATAGTTTTTCCTCAAAGTCACTAAAAAGTGAATTTTTTTTATAGAATCAAAAAAGGGTCTTAAAACCCTTTAAAAATGGCCTCAAATGGATTGTCATCAAACTAGGTCATGTTTATAGTCATTATTACATTTTGCCACCTTTTAAATCCAATGATGCTATCCATTTTTCATTTAGAGACTCTGCGTATGTATATTTATATGGATTTATGAAAAACCCCACCAAACCCTAGAAAATTAAATTAATGAAAATGTTAAACCAATAAGAATGCAAAATATTACAATATAATTAATGGATTCATCTACCAACATAGCTTTGATACCATATTAGACTGAGCCATAATTGATGATCTACTAGATAGGGTTGAATGCATGAGATTTAAATTGTATGTAGTAGTGAAATTTTAAGAACAAATCACAAGAGGAAGAAGTTTGTCTTCACAACAAAAGTTGTGGCCAAAAACTACATAGGAAGATAAATTATATAGTGAAGAATTAGATAACTTAAAAAGGTAATTAACTCAAATAATAATTAGAAAATATCTTAAAGTATATTTACCCTAATGACCTATTATTAGCCTAAGCAAGCAAATTAGACCATGTAGGTAAAACTACATAGTGGGAAAATCTTACATTAACATTAGAAAAAAAGTGCATCCAAAAGAGCATAGATTATGTATCTATGTATCCCTGAATCATACTCAAAAGATGTGTGAAACACATGTATATATAAAATATTGATATCCCATCTACCAACAAGGAACCAACAACATATCTACCAAGGAGGTAATAAGATATGTAAATGCTAACAATATTTTTGGTTTTTTGAAGTATTTTTATTTTTTTGGTATATGTGAAACTAGAGAAGCTACCCTATGATATCATCCAATGAATGAGAATATATGAATATTGGTACATGTATAAATTTTATAGAACAATATGTGCCTTATGTGTTCATATTAGAAGTAGGAACTATACCATGGGTTTTTGGTAAGTTTGTTTTTGGTATCTTTGTTTTAGAGATGCTTTCCTTTGTTGTTAGTAACCATCATTTCCAAAGTTTTGCATTATATTTGGGAAAAAATGGAGTAATATGCAACATAATATAGGATGATTCTTATCCATGTGTTACATTACACTAAATAGATCTAACATAAAAATTAGATGTTGTAGTTTTATTCACATGTTCCATACCATATCCTAGAGATGTAAAGAATTCTCAGGTACATTTATTGAATTCACAAGTTCAGTCAATTATAATATTTTGACCTTGATTTCCATCTATGTGAGGCTTAATGATTTAATGAAAAAGTGGTAATTGCTTCATATAAAATTACATGTATAACATTACCCTTTTTAGGAATTTTTTACTCTTTATGTACTTATTCCTTTTGTATCATGTTTTGATTTTCTTGGTATTTAGGCAACATATCTTATAATATTTGTTTATTTTTCTTGTATTTTATTTCATTTTTAGGATCTTATTCTTTTAAATTAAAAAAATTGATATGTCTCTTTGAATGATTAATATTATTATTGCCAATATAGAATAAGCATTGATGCTCATTATTATGAGATATGAAGATAGGATGAGTTATGCCTTGGCATTATTTTTGCAATGTTTGACCATGATAACCAAAGTGTTTTAGATATTAGTGGCCAAAACCATATGGTTTTTAAATCTAAGTATCATTATGGAAATGAATATTTAGATCTTTTTCTTGATCTTATTCTTCTTTTTGTACCAATTTATGCTCTATGTTTGATATTGGCAATTATTTTTGGTCTATAGTTTTTTGGTACCCACTTTTTTCATTTTAGTACTTGTGGTTTTTGAGAGTTACTCATATTATGAGTGGTTTTCTTGGTTGATGTATCATTGATATGATCACCACTATCTTTGTGACTTTATATTTTGTTCTTTAATGCAATAAAAAATGCATAATGCCTATGTATTCTATGATATGCACAATAGTATTTATATTTCCTAATAGGAGATGGAGGAGGTAGTATAATCACTTTGTCTCAAATCATTTCTCTAAGGATTTCATTTGGACTCGTAGTAGTCTTTTGGTCACTTTTTGAATCACTTTTTTATATGTATGTTTTTGTAGTTTTTCATGTCGATGTGAAACCTTCTTTGGAATAACATTGGTAGATGACAATGAAAACACATGATTAACATTGCCATGTGATATATTATTTGTGTATGTAATTTGATTTTCCAACAATGTGATCTTTGAATTGAAATTATTTTGACATTATTCTATTGACTTTATCATAAGGATAAAATGTATTTTTAAGGCTTAATAAGCACAAACAATAAGTACCTCAGATTAAACATGCATACATAAAACATCTACCTTACCCATTGAAGGAGTGATAACATGGACCTAGTTATATGGATGGTAGCTATCACCTTATTTAGGGTTTGGAGGAAGAGGCTCAATATTATTACAACAAGAATTGTAAAGATAAGTTCTAATTTTATCATGAATAGGATCATTATCTAATTTGGTTGTTTTGAAATGATTATATTTTGAACCCTTATAGCCTTAATTTATTTAATCATGCATGGAACATAAAAATTAACAAATACCATTATGTATTGTATAATGAAGTATCTAATATATGTATCCATATTGAACATGATTTTGGAAAAGATAAAATTCTAATTTTTAAATTTTAAACACTTTGATATCAATAATTAGAATTTATAAAACAATAAATCATGAAATCCTAGGTCATCTAAGGTTTTAAGACTAAAGATCAGCATCCCCATAATGTGCCAAATGAAGATAAATCAAAATAAAGTGATTAACTGAGAAATTTTGGAATCTGAGTAGAAAATACCTCTAATTTTTTTAAAATATATATGTTTAGAGGATTAAATGTACCAATTAAATAAGAACACACTTTTAAGCATATACACACAAATCCTTTATGAAAAAATCATGGTAAAACCCTAGGGTAAAGTTTTAGATTTGAAAATCCATGAAAAAAAACTAAAACCTTAAGAGGTTAGAAACCTTAGATCAGATATTTTTTTGTATTCACATAGGTTAGGATCAATAAATGTTTAAACCTAAAATATGGATGTGGGGAATCTACTATTAAAAGGGTAAAATATAGCCTTAGGCACATGTATGGTAGACTATCTCTAAAGTAGGCCAATTATTTTTTAAAATTAGATAAAATATATATTGGATTTATTACATTGAGATGCTAAAAATAGAAAGTAAAATTATGCTAGATATTTCAATGATAATGAAAAAATACTTATTTAGTTATGATGCTAGTACAGATCTAGATTTGGAATAAATAGAAAGAAGACTAGATTTATTTTATGGATCAGTAGCCTAATTTTAAAAATTATACTTCTATACATATTGATACTTGTGCTGATCTGGGATGGTTGCATCGATAGTAATATCTAAATTGGATGAAAGTGTCTAGTATGAAATACTTGTTGAAACTAGATACAACCACCTAGATTCTTTTGGGTTTTGTGTCATATTCACTCTGGTGTATTCAAATATGTATCATGGATTATCTCTCCTTATCAAATGATAAAACCTTAGGTCTTCATCTTCATAGTGGTTGTGAGAAAAATGGGTTAGTGGGTACATGGTGTTGAGTTTCCCTAAAGACCCCTCTATCAATAAAGATTGCCTACATATCAAATACTCTGAAGAGGGCCTCAAATCTATGTAGTTCTCCCTTATGTGTTGACTTGTGTGAATCATGAAATAAGTGATAAGTAAAGCATTAACCTAGCTTGTAAAATAGAAAATGTGGTTCATGAAATACTCATTTAGTAGTTTAGACCTATAGATATGTTATCCATATGACTGATATAGAAATACAATAAAATAGGTAAACTTTTCCCATTTGATTTTTTAATTGAGTGCCTTTGGTAAGTTTCCTTGGTCTTTTCTAAGATTTTTTAGGTGAGGAATGAATGAGGTTTGATCCTATATTTATACCAATATCATTAGAGAATAATTCACATTAAAGCACTTAGGCTGACCATGGGTATATTTTTCATTTAAAAATTGGATGAATTTAGGATAATATAAACTAGCATTAGAATAGGACACTTACATCAATGTAGGCATCTGAATAAGATGCAAGTGTTTAGGTAGTTGGAAAATAGGCATAGGTCTACAAATTGTAGAGATAGAAGATAAGCAGGCTTAAAACATTCTAGGTAAGATAAAAGGTCTAAGTCATCAAAATAACATTGGTCAGACTAAGAGATAAGAAATTAGGCAGAAAGGGATAGTGTATGTAAGCCTTTTATCATTGAAAAAGGTATAGAAACTGAAGGTACATCCATGATATGTATTTTCCAAGTACATAAGATTGAGGTGCTATATAATTCAAAAATAGTGTCTACAAACACCTAGAAAATGATTTAAAATTACTACATATTGAGAAAAAGAGCATTATTCCTTTCAATGCTAATTTTACTACTTTCTAACAGTTAGCTTGCATAGTTATAATTAAATTTTTTTTAGATATGTTTACATATCTATAGGTCTATTTAGTTTTTTTATAAAATTATAATTACGTAAAAACATTTAGCGTATTGAATTTTAATATCATGTTTGTATATTCAAAAAATTCCATTTTAATAGATCTATTCATTTGAGTTCATTCAATGAAAATATATTAAACATTTTATTGAACCCAACATTTTTTTGAACATTGATTTCTATTTGCTTTATTTTTCTTTAGGATTTCATCAAATTTATGTAAATTCCTAACACTAAAATAAAACATCCTTTTATATTGGATATACATCAAAAAAAATAATGATCAACTTCTTAGACCTTGAATTTAATTGAATGCCGAATAATTTTGTATTGTCACCTTGGATAAAATCTATCACACAAGCTCTTTCTTTCGACCTTGGGTTGAAATTCATTGATATCTATACACAAAAATATTTCAATTTTATTTTCTCTTTATTTTTTATTGTTTTATAAAATGTGTTTTGGTAAATTTTAAAACTACTTAATGCCTATTATGAAGGGCCACATGACACTTTGTTTATAGACATCATGGCATGAATATTTTACCCTAATAATCCCATTGTAAAACATTAAATATGGAGTTTATTTTTCACATACCTCATGATATATCATAAATACCTAGGCTCTCTTTTTATACAATATAAAGCCTCTTTTACCCATTTTATTTATCTTTCGCTGGAGATGATCATACCATCCATGTAATTTACTCTCAATGTACCTTTAAAATAAGGGCTAGTGGGCTACATCCATAGTTTTTCCTCTATAGTTAGTCCTTTAAAATAATGGACTGACACTTATCAAAAAATAAGCAAGTATATTTAAAATCCAAAACAACCATTCCATGATAATATCATCCTTATACCTTGATTTTTTATTGTATTATATTCTTAATCATTAACATTTCTTCATTCATATTGTATTGTATGCATTTAGGGTGTAGTGCTAAATTAATTGGTATTTTGATTTCACATATGTAGCTTCCTTTGGTTTCTTATAAAATGGAAAGTCATGATGTTTTTTCTCAAACTAATAATGCAACTGCTCAAATTAATTGGTCTTAAAAATGAGGCTCATATTAAAATTAATAATTAAATAAATGAATATGAATCTAATGAATGTGAAAATCATATTGATCCATATGATATCAATGGAGTAGATCAAAATCAAGTGTAAGAATTATTTGTATTTTTTCATGGTCTTGAAGAGAACCAATGTGAGGTGAATATGATAATTATTATAATTTTAGCATCAAAAACTAAGAATCAAGCTAAATTAGCCACATCTCCACAACAATAATTTTTTTTTGGGTTATCAAATCCCCTACTTCTAATGTCACTACATCTACCATTTCATTCATTCCTATTTCCATACATATAACATCATCATTTGGTTTGGGAAAACCATTTGGTCTCAAAAATATATCCATGCCTATGCTTACTCATGATATTTACACTCATCTAACTACCTCTCCAAATGCTACTATTGAGCATGTATTTTTTGCCTTACAAGTTAAGCTAGCTAACATTGAGAAAAATATCTTTCATGTTATCCCCTCTATGGATTTATGCCCCTTTTTGCATAAACCTTTGGCACCTAAAAATTGAATATTATTCATTAATATTTGGATTTTTAGATCATAATATACCTCTATATGAAGGCAAAGTTTACCTTGAATAACATTTATGTGCATTCCATGTATATTGTCTAGACTATGCAAATAATGATTTTTTAACAAAGCTCTTTACAATAAATATCAAGTAATATGACCTTAAATCATTATATGATCTTCCTCTTCAATTAATAAAGGTTGTTAACACTTTTGGAAATTACTTTTTAACACACTTTTTTATTAACATTGGTGAAAAACCACCATATGTTTAAATTGCAAAGCTCAAATAAGGGTCTAATGAAACAATCAATGACTATGTGCTAATATACAAAACTATGCTATAAAAAATGAAAAATCAAATGGTTGATAATTAGATGTAATATATATTTACTTAAAGTGTTATAACTCCATTTCAAGCTAAAATTATTTTTGACCAATTCAAATCTTTTGATGAGTTATGGCATATAGTCAAAGAGAGTGAGGTTAAATTGATTACCTTAAATAAACTTAAGTATACTTCAAATGTCTATTCTACTTCAAAGGTCAAATTTCAAAGAAATAAAAATTAAAAGATAAAACCAAATGAAATCAAGAATGAATCTAAGGTTATAGTTAATGTCATCTTACAACCAACACAAAATCTTCAAATACAAGCTCTACCAAGGATACAAATTTCAAGGTTACCATCACCTCCTCAAGTATTATTCCAAAAGATACTTGAATTAAATATCATAACTCTTCCCACACCAATGAAAGCAAACACATCTAGACCAAAATCCAATAAATTTTATGGTAATGCATATTTTTATTAACATAGATGTATTGTGCATTTTACAAATATATGTTTTAAGCTTAAGCATAAGATTCAATATCTCATTGATGAGACCATTATTGATATTGACACACCTACTAAGGGTAAAACACAATAAAATGATAATACAAATCTAAAAATTTACAAATATCCTTTTCTTAATCATGAATCAAAAAAGGTATAATTCTGAAGTACACTATGCATATAATTATCATCCTCCTTCCACATATGGACATCCACTTGATATCATCATTTTTACAATTACAAAAAAAAAAACATCATGTCCTATGATCAAATTTGATGATAGTGAAAACAAATTATGATGATTAATATGTACATTCACTATTTACTCAACTATATGTGGACAAATAATCTATACATAGTGTATGCAATGGGAAATGTAGTAGATCTACAAATCAATCCTAGCTCAAAGAAGATATATCTTACTTACACTTCTGATTGGGGATAGATTATATAATCAAGGTCATGATGAATATAGATATATTATACCTATAAAATGGATATCTTACCATAATAATATCATTAGGGAGGGTTCCAAATCCTTTAGTCAAGTAAAACTATGGAATAACTCTAACTAGGTCTTATGTTTTCATATTCACTAAACTAATAACAAGTAAAGTAAAAATCAAATCTAGTGCTCACTAAAGCTTATGGCACAAATTTGGGGAGGGTTAATAAACACTAAAATTAAATATGCATGGAATACATATACTCACTTCAATTTATATAAAATCCTAATTCATGAAAGAGAAGTAAAAATGCATATCTATCTATTCTTACAAATGAGGAACAAAATTTGGAATACTTACCTTCAAAGATGAACCTGTCGAGCCTCAATCTATCCCTTGGCCAAGGTTATTCATAAGAGGTTATTTTGGTATGTAAGGATTCAAATGATAAATAATATCTAGGATACACAACCTATCAATGCATCTAAAATACTTTTCCATAAGACAAGATCTGTATCTTCAAATAAAGTATGAAACCCTAAGATTGTTCCTCAAGTAGAATGGTGGATAATCAGATGTACTATATATATATATATATATATATATATATATATATATATATATATATATATATATATATATATATATATAATTATTATCTTCTCTTATAAATTTTGAAATTAATGTGTTTATATAGGTGGATCTAACCCTAATCATCTTCAAAAATTTAGGCTGACATGGTCGACTTGGTCGACCTAATAATGAAATTGGAAAAAAACTAACTAGGTTATGAACTATGTCAACCAGGGCTGACCTAGTTCCTACTAAGATTTACAAATATTAATACAATTTCAATGTGGGTGACTTATTCATGTAAACTACTAAAAAGGGTTTTAGGTTAGGGAAGGCTAATGAAGATGGTAAATGACTAGAGGAGGGTCCAAATAGGAGGCAAAACTTAGGGGAATGGTTTTTAGGAGATAAGTGTGTAGATATCAAGTGGTCAAAAGGGACAACAATATTGTAAAGTACAAATAGTATTCCCATCCCTTTCCTAGTGAACCCCTTAGGACATTCACTCAGAGAGATTGAGACTTGATGGGTTTTTGGAAGATAGAAAGCATCAGTAATTGATAAAGATTGGAAATATTATGTGTATACACATAGTGTTATGATAGATAATGGATTGAGAAAAACTATGTGCACCATAACACTAATACATTATCTCAATTATATAAATAAAGATATATATGATACTTCTAAAGCTATCAAAGGCTTTGATATCCATACACATGGTACTCTTTGGCATATAATCTTATATTTACAAGTGATATTTCTCATAGTACTCACTCCAATATTAGTTATAGAAAGCACATGGGTATTTGATATGTTATTAGGATGCCTTTGGATATAAAATCTCATATTATTTCCTTTTATAGCACATTGATATGTCAAATATATTCATGATAATCAGGTGGTCAAAATTCTAGGAATTCATTATTACTATCCCTTGGAAATAATGGTATTTACTTATTCTATGGAATAACTTACTATCACAATCATTGAGAAACATGGTCATGAAATAGTCTATATAAATATTCAAGATCATGATTTACATATTCCAAATCAAATTATTTTTTTGCTTCTTCTAGTGAGAATGGGCATATTATATAATTAGTTTATCCATCTCCCTATCAGCATGATATATTTTCACATAAGCATATTTATTTAGTTATAAATAACATGTTACATTCATCTAAGTATAAAGTGGCACATAAAAATATGTCTTCTTATCCTAAGGCACAATAGGTTTTTAAAGTGCTTCACCACAAGTAAAAGTACATGTTTTTACTCTTCTCTTAATACACATGTGGATCTAGGTTTACATGGGAATTTGATTAGTGATTCAGAAGGTTATCTTATAACATATGATCATAATTCATATTCATAGGCATCTACAATTGGTACTTCATATTCAAAAGAATTCACTACTAAATATAATTCAGTTTAGTATACATATGTTCATCCTCTTGATGAGATCATTGTTTGGCTTATGTTTTTAATTCCTCCCAATCACTAGATGGGTTGATTCCCTTGATTAGTTATACTTTCCTTTTATTTTTACTATGTTTTATAATTCTTTTATCCATTATCCAAGTATTCTTATAGCCCTTGGATTTATTTTTTTCACTATGGGCATTCTTCCCCTTAAGTTTCAAAACAATTATAATAATCCAAAGCAGCTTCTTATTTATTATTAGATATTTATCATGCTATAGATTTCCTTTCACTTAAATGATTACATATAACCTCTTTTCCATTGATGATCACATACATTATTATATATCTTACTCATTCAAGCTACATTATTATGATTCATTTTCACATACATTATGATTTTCCTTCCTTCTTGTCATTAAAATGATTTTACACCTTGTTGAGGATTTTTTGAATCCATCCCTTTTCCTCTATTTTATAATCCTTTCTCTTTAAGAATTTTTTTAATCACATACTTTTTTGTGAGGTATTTAAGTGTGATACAAGACATAATTTTATATGGTTTCAATGTCAGACTTCCCTTATTACCTAACAACCTTGCTAAGTTGGGGGCATCTCTTTGTTCTCCTTAAAAAAATTAGCAAGTTTTATTGCTGTCACCTAAATTCCACCAATTTAGTGTCATTATTAATGTTATTTAAAATTGAAACACTAATTCAATCACTATCTAAAATTCAAATTTTATTCAAAAATTAATTCACTCAATTTTTCAAATATTTGAATAAAATATATTAAATTAATTAATCATTCACACTTAATTATTTAAAAGTAATTAAGATATGTAATTTTCAACTCATCCAAATATGTTCAACACTTATCTCAATAAAGTGTTGAGTCACCCAACCACCTCCTTAACTTCCTCAACCAATTTAATAATCATCAATTGATATTTCAACTACCATGATGAGTCACTCAATTACCTTGACCCATTCATGATGAATAATTAAAATATCAACTAACTCTCCCCCTCTCACACAAACATGGGAATTAGTTATCATCCATTGAAATGAGGACTTAAATCCAATCATTTATAATTATTATAATAAAATAAATTCATATTATTTTCAACTATTCATATTTTCATCTACAAGCCTATAAATTAAAGTGTCATTCTTAATTTTCAACATCCACCTTCATGTTATTGAATTTATCATATGAATCCATTGATAAATCAAACTTATGCACCTATATGTTGTCCAATATATCTTTGTTTAAAGAAATGAATTGAGCACCCACATTCTAAGAAGCAAGAGCAAATCAAAAGTCATAATGGAGAAGGTGATGATGTACTTTACTTGTATGGTTTTATAATTATTTTATTACATTACTTTATTTTGTTTTATTATCTATATTAGAGTTTAGATTAGATTTAGAATAGGATTTGTATGCACATGATTTTCTTATTTTTGTTAGATTATAAATTTTAGCTATCACATTTTGGCATGCACGGTAGGATTTTTCTCAAATATTTTTCATCTTAGCATTTTTTGTTGTTTGTTTTAAAATTATAATTAAATTATTTTCTATTTATATTTACATTTTAGGTTATTTTGGATCCAAATTTTTTTCTATTTTTTCTATTTGTTTTTTTTAAGCTAATTATTTTTTAAAAATATAGATGATTGTTAAAATAGCAATAAGTTTTAATTTAAAATATTTTTTAATATATATTTTTAGATTGATTTGAATTTAGACTAACACTAATATATTAAAATTTTATGTAAATTTGAATTTTAGTTTAAGATATATCATAAAATTTGAGACTTTTTTATTTGTATTTAATTTTTTTAAACACATGACTATTAAAATATTTTAAATTTTAATTTACAATATGGATTTCTCTAATTTTTTCCAATTTATTCTATTTTATACTAAAACTAAATTTTTTAAATTTCATGTAAGAATAAATTTTTGCTTAGGATATATCAACAAAATTGTGGCTATTTTATTTTTATTTTCTAGTTTTTCTAACTTGTAAGTTTGTGTTTTTTTTTTTAATATTTTGGCTAACTTATAGGTTACTTGGGTTTCCTAATCTTTATAAATAAACTACTAATAATTTTTGTGTATGTAATTTTATCAAATAATTCAAAGCTAAGCTAAAAGGAAAGCATTTCTTACTTTATTTGTTTATTTCTAACTATTTTACTTATTCAGGTTTTTGTTTCTTGCTAGTAATAAGTAAATCAAATTTAATTTTATAATAAAGCTTGATTTTTTATGTCAAAAATATTTTTATATATTATCTCTTTGGCATCACATTGGTGATGATACCTCGAAATAAAAAAATACAACTTTTATGATTCTTTTTACCTATATTTCAATTACATATGTTCTTTCCTTGACGTCACATTGGTGACAATAACTATAAATTGAAAATAATTGTTAATATATTTATTTTTATTTTTATAATGGCTCTATTGATCATGTGTTTTATGACCATGTGGTAGGCCAAACCCCATGTATAGGTGGGGTATAAAAATTAAGCATATTTATTTTGATTACCTAAGTGGTTGTGTGTTTTAAGCACACCATGATGTGAGGGGGTTTCATCCTCTAATACTTAAGTTTCAATAGTGACATTGAAGTTTGTTTTTTATAAATTTAAACTAATAAAATCTTATAGTTAAGTTGGGCATATAGGGACTAAAATATTTTTTTTTGCATCTATTAAATCAACTTATTTCATGGTTTTAGGACTCAACATACTAAAAGTTATATAGAGGACTCCACTTTAGAAAATATTGTATAAATATTAAGCCTTAAGATATCCATTTATCTATCCAAATTTTAGTTCATCAAGAAGTGGTTAGCTCAAAGAAGTTAATCTCATCTTACCCTTAAAATTGAGTTAAATGGGCTATGGGTATAATTCTATGTCCATAGTTAGTGCTCAAAAACATTAGTCTAACACTTTTCAATGAATGAGCCAATATATATGAGATATTACAAATCATTCAAGTAATTTTTCTTAGATTTTATCCTTTTATGTGACTTGATTTTTTATTTTTTATTAAATTAGAGGTTGTTCGTTATTTTTATTTATTTTTACCTTCTTTTGAATGGTAGGTACTTGAATTTTTTATATATTAAAACTGAGTTTAAAGTCTTTAAAATAAAAATCCTACGTCAAAATAAATCCTAAGTCAAGAAATGAAAAATTACACAACCAAAGAAACTCAAAACGTGTTGTCAAGCACTTATACTATCAAGTGTTTTTTAAAGTTTTGTACTTTTTTTTTTGAGTCAAACCTTCAAAGAAATGTCTTCCATCACAAGACAAATGGTTATGTTTAATAATCTTGGATTTAAATAAGAACCTTTTGGAAATGATCCCTTCTAATTTGGAAACCAAGATAATTATATTGATATCAATGATAATGTTAATGATGAGAGACCCTATCAAGATGAAAATACTCATGAAATCACTTTACATAAAAATCCACCTTCCCAAATCATGAAATACCTATTATAAAATAAGAATAAGGTATTTTTGTACATTTTGGGTATAAGAGTCAAATTTACACATGATTTTGAAGCTAAAGACTTACATCATTTGATTTATAGGAAAGAAGCCACACCTCTCATATAAGAGCAAGGAATATCTATTGATTCCCTAAGGAATAACAAAATCCATTATAGGTTCTACCAACACCAATTCTCAAAATGTCTCCCAAAATTCCATGGATAAAGGTAAAGAAGTTATAGATGAAACATCCCAATAAATCCATTTATTTACTATGGAAGATCATGTCAAAAGGTTAAATAATAAATAGTTGAACTTCATGCCAACATGTCTAGTAATCCTTCAATTAATAAATCAACCAATCCAAATCCTAGTTTGAATGCACATTCAAATATAAATCAATCAAAATAAATAAATGAATGTGTATTTAAATTCAAATAAAACACCTAATCCAAATTTGAATGTTAATTTGAATCTCATAAAAAATTGTTAGGTTGTGGAGCTAAAAGCTTCACTAATGCAAAAAAAGGAGGTTATTGAGTTGGAAAGTAACCAACATCGGTCAAGCCAACTGACGTCAGTCATATTCAGTGTGCAGAGCAACCGACATTGGTTATGTGTCGGCTGACATTGGTCAGATAGGAACTGATGTCAGCAACCTATGTGTGTGTGCATTTGCATGCACTTCTAGATCCTGACAAGTGGTATTAGAGCTATTTGCTCCAGATCCTCACAAGTGGTATCAGAGCTTGGTTCAGAGTAGGTTAGTGTTTGTTGATTATAGGTCACTCTCAGGGGTTTCTAATTGAGTGGGAGTAAAGCAATGGAAGAAGAAAGTAAGCTAAGAATGGAGAAATTCAATGGCAAGAATTATCAATTATGGAGGATGTAGATAGAAGATTATCTATATCAGAAAGATCTATACTTACTGTTGGGTGGGGTTGCATGCAAGCCCACAGATATGAAAGATGAAGAATGGAATGTTCTTGATTGGAAGGCTCTAGGATCTATAAGGTTGAGCCTGGCATCGTTTGTGATTTCCAACTTATCACAGGCTAAGACAACGGTAGAGTTAATGGAATCTTTGGCAAATTTATATGAAAAACCCTCAGCTTCGAATAAGGTATTTCTTATGAAGTAATTATTTAATTTGCAAATGCAGGAAGGTGGATCGGTACATAGTCATCTTAGTGATTTCCATGGATTAGTAAATCAGTTAGTTTTAGTCAATATAGATTTTGATGATGAAATTAAGGCTCTCTTAGTCTTATGCTCTTTACCTGAAAGTTGGGATAGTTTGGTAATGGAAAGTAGTAATACTGCGTTTGCTTCAAATATCTTGAAAGTTGATGATGTTGTTAGTGTAATCTTGAATGAAGAAATTCATAGGAAAAGCACAGGGGAATCATCAGGTAATGCTTTAAGTGTTGAAAGTAGGGGAAGGCAAAGAGAGAAGATCAAGCAAGGGAAATCAAGGTTAAAGATAGGCAGTAGATCTAGATCCAGGTATGGAAATATAATCTACTGGAATTGTGGAAACAAAGGGCATGTAAAGAAAGATTGTTGGTTGAAAGAAGATCAGCATGAAGGAAATGAAGAAGCAGATGTTGCGGGTATTATTGCACAGGATGCTCTTGTATGTTCCTTGGATAAAGTGGAATCTTGGGTTTTAGATTTTGGTGCCTCTTTCCATGCAACCCCAAATAGAGAATTTTTCCATGATTATGTCCATGGAGACTTTGGAAAGATTTATTTAGGGGATGTTAAGCCTTTTCAAATGGTTGGCAAAGGGAAAGTGTAGCTGAAATTGCAGATGAGAAACACATGGGTGTTGAAGGAGGTCATGCATGTCCCAGTCCTGAAGTGGAATTTGATTTCTGTAGGAAAGTTGGGTGATAAGGGATGCACAGTAACTCTCACAGCAGAATCTTGGAAAGTTTCCAAGCATGCACTTATTTTATTAAGAGGTAAGAAAGTAGGTATCCTTTATCTATCTACTTGTATTACTGATTCTCCTTCTGGTTTATCTACTTCAGATGTAGATGCAAAGATGTGGCTCTATAGGCTTGGTCACATGAGTAAGAAGGGGATGCATGTTCTTGAGTCAAAAGGTAAGAGTTCAGATTTGGAAAGCATAGATTGAGATTTCTATAAGCAATAGAAGAAAGTGAGGTTTCTTGAAACTCATGCTACAAGAAAAGATCGGGTTTATTGCATAAATAAGAAATTTGATGTTTTTGACAAGAATAGGAAAGCCTTGGTTTTCAAGGAGAAGATGATGGATAGAGATCAACTCAAGGGGCTGAATAATTTTGAGTAGGGTAGTTTGGACAAGGTTATGATCCAAAGTGAGCTCACAGGTAAAAATCATCACTCACAAGAAAACACAGTTACCGACGCCAGTCAGGAGAGAACTGATGTCAATTAGGTAGGTACCAACGTTAGCATGTGTAGACCAAAGTCAGTGGTGTTGGGTAGGTTGACACTGACATCGATCAGGGAACTGATGTTGACGATCAGGAGGAATTGACATCAGATAGGTGAAGACTGAGGTTGGCCAGAGGTGACCAAGATTGGTCATTATTAGAATGGATTTTGGGTGGATAACAAGCTGTCAAGGCATCTCAAATGCCCATGAGGAGGACTAAAAGGGTAAATAAGCCTTAAATTCATTATTCCCCTTCTTTATACTACTTGTTTCTCACTGATGGTCAAGAACCAAGATGTTTTGAAGAGGCAATGTAGGTAGAATCCATGAAACAGTGGAAGCATGGCATGAATTATTTGGAAGAGAACCAAATGAGAGATGTGGTAGAGTTCCCAGCTGGAAAGAAAGCACTAAAATATGAATGGATTCCTAGGTTAAAGAAAGGAGATAATGGACACGTGAGATAGAAGGCTAGGTTATATGGTCTTGAGCAAGCTCCAGCACAGTAGTATATGTTTGACAGATTTATGACAAAGCATGGCTTTAGTCAATGTCAATGTAATCACTGTGTTTATTTTACCAGGTTGGATAATGGTCGCAACATTATCCTATTACTGTATGTGGCTGATATGCTTATTGCAGGTTCATACATGTAGGGATTTACTAAGCTAAAGGTAAAAGTAGCTCAGAGGTGTGCTAGGAAGGATTTAGGAGGATCAAAGAAAATCCTTGGCATGAATGTTTCTAGAGACAGGGAAAGTCACAGGTTGATTTTGTCTCCAGATGATTATGTGAATAAGGTAGTGGAGAGGTTCAATATGCAGGATGTAGAACTAGTTAGCACACATGGATGGACAGTTCACAAAACAATGTCCCAAATCACATGATGAGGTTGAGTACATGAGTACTAAACCTGATATTACCTAAGCAGTGGGAGTTGTTAGCAAGTTTATGACCAATTCAGGAAAAGAGCACTAGAAAGCAGTTCAGTGGATTCTCAAATATCTGAGAGGGACCAACAACAGGGATTCATGTTATGCAAGGTTAGGCACTTCTCTACATGGGTATGTAGATTCAGATATGGCAGGTTACTTGGATGACAGGAGAAACACCACAGGATATGTGTTCACTATTGGTGGTATGGTGGTTAGATGGATTTCAAAAATGTAGAAGGTTGTTGCAGTCACAGTGGCTAGCAAGGATAAGAACCCTACGGAAATGTTAACAAAGCTGGCAACAAAGGAGAAGTTGAATCTTCATTCAACTTTTGTTGGTCTTCAAGATTGAGTTTGAAGATGTGATACAAGCCAGGAAACAAAATTAGATGATGTATAGGTACAGGTACAAGTGCAACTATTTATCTTCAAGTGGGAGATTATTAGGTTGTGGAGCTAAAAGATTCACTAATGAAAATGGAGGAGGTTGCTGAGTTGCAAAGCAACTGACGTTGGTCAGGCCAACCGATGTCAGTCATATTTAATGTGCAGAGCAACTAACATCAGTTATGTGTCAGCCAACATCTGTCAGACATGAACCGATGTCAACAACCTACGTGTGCATGTGTTTGCATGTGCTTCCAGATCTTGACAAGTGGTATTAGAGCTGTTTTCTCTAGATCCTCACAAAAATATAACTCAAAATGTCCATTTGAATTCAAACATCAACAATCAAAATTAAAATCATAATTCTAATTTCCACTAAATTAAAACATCAAAAATCCAAATTAAAATCATAATTTGAATGTCCATTTGAATTCAAATATCAACAATCCAAATCAAAATAAGAATTCAGATGCCAATTCAAATCCAAGCAATCCAAATCAAAATCAATATTTTAATTTCAATTTGAATATCAAACCAATAAATTTTCCAATACAAATCAATTTATAAGTAAATATTCCAATTCACTTTTGATTCCAAATCTAAACCAACTATTTCCACTCAAGGATGTAGAATTCATCCAAGAATTACAATTCATGAAAGACATGATCCAAGTGTTACAATATGGTAGTTGTTCTAAAAGTAAAAAAGTTTAAGTTTGAGAAAATTTTTACACATCCATTTGACATTATTATGATGGTGGTACCCTTTCCTTCACATTTTAAACCCCAAATGGTTGATAATTATAAAGGAAAATTATATCATAGAGAACATATTAAAGAGTTGTATATGGCATGTTTGGATGTTGCTTATAACAACTATTATCTATTAAGACTATTTCCACAATGTCTATGGGGTCAAGACCTAGACTATTTTTTACACTTACCTAAAGGATAAATTACAATATTTGAAGTCCTTTATAAAAAAAATGTGTGACACTTTCATATAATTTTGAATGTGAATTGACCATGCTAGATCTATATAACACTAAACAATACAATGGGGATATATTCACATCCTTCTTGCAAAGATGGTGTGCCTTGGCAAGTCAATTCTCATGGTCATCTCTTAAAAATAAAATTGTAACTATTATTAAAAATAATATCAACTCAAAATTGGCCTATGAATTATAAATCCATTTTGCTACATCATTTTATGAAATCATATAAAATGAGTTCAAATTGAAAGAGCACTAGTTACTAATGGTACCATCAAAATCTTCAAACATGATGATTCTTCTTCAAACCAAAATGAAAAACCAAGTTTTATATAAAGAATAATAATGTGATAGGATATGGTATAACTAATTTTTAAAAAATCAAAGAACCCAACCTACTAAAAACATATACATACCAAGAGGTCAACCTTGACAAGACAATCAAAAATCAAAATTCACTCCTTTGGGAGAACTGTATGATGTAGTATTTTAAAATTAGATTACCAAAAGAATCATCAAATTCCCCCAAACCAAACCTTGTTATGAGAATTTTATAAAACTAGAGTGGTATAAATATAAAAAAATATTAGGATTACAATAAAATCAAATTTCATTCCACAAATAGGTGTATGAGACTTAAACACTATATCCAAGATCTTATTGATCATGATGACATAGAAGTAAAAGATGATGCATCAAATTCTAACAATAAAAACTATGGATATATCAATATCCCTTCCTAAAGCATGATCAGGGGCATACTAATAAAAACCAAAGTTAAAAACAAATGAATAATGCCAATCAAACCGATCACCCATTTTATTTTATAGTCTATCATATTGACCATATAGATCATCATGTTTATGTTATTAAAATAGAATCCTAATATTGTGCCATCACCATGAAGTATAAAATATTACAATTCCAAGTGTCCATTTTCCTATCCTTGAATGAAAATATAATATCGTAGATCAACTTGAGAAAATGCTAGCCCAAATTTCCATTTTGAACCTTCTCAAGATGTATCCCACTTATAAGGATATTTTATATAAAATGTTGCAAGAATATAAAATTCCATGATACATAAATTTTTCTAGTTTCTAAGTGATTTTAGGACATTTATCCTCTAAAAATTGAGGGACTTTTGACCAATTAGACATTTCACCCATCGGTTCATATCATAATTTTCCATTTTACATAGAAGTCTTCATTTACAACCATAAAGTAAAAAAGGTGTTCATATACAATAGATTAGGTTTAAATTTTTGTACATTAAGTTTGATAAAGTCTTTGAGATATTATATGATAGCATAAGAGAATAATACCATTAATATAAAGGTATGTGATAATAATGATCACCAGTCATTGGATACTACCTACCTTCCACTCATGGTTGGGCTTGTCATATAAGAAATCATAATTCACATTCTTGATCTAGAACTCCCATAAAACCTACTGATTGGTGGTTCATGGATTCATGCCATAAATTTAATTTCATCCACCCTCCATCAGTTTTAAAGTTTTATTATGACAATATGGAAGTTATTATTCTAGGTGGTCCTTAACCCTTTCAATTTTTCAAACCATTGGAAAGGAGATATCAAAATTTCATTTATTTACCATTCACTGAAGATACTTATGAACCTAAAAATGATTCATCCAATATTTTCAATTATATCCATCCGATTGAGTTACTCTCTTCATCACCAATCAACCATCTACATTTATAAATCCAACATCCACATTTAAGCCCCTGTGTCCATCTATATTTTTGATTACTTATATAGGTATGGGAGAATATGAAATCCATGATGCCCATTATCTAGGAAAAATTCATATATACCCTAATAATCATGTAAGGTCCCATCATAAAAATAAGAAAAAAGTGGTTTTTAAGATTGAAAAAAATTATTTCATGGAAGGTGGGTTCCTTTCTGAAGAATAGATTGAATATTCTAACTCCTCTTAGCTCTACTCTGATGAATTAGTTGTGTTTCAAAAGTAATCAATATCCAATAAATAAATCTATTATGTGTAATATCATGAACTCTAAATTAAAAGTTCTTAGTCTCCCTGATTAAGGTCTCATCAATCCTATAATTTCTATAACACATGAATCCTTTTAAGGTATTGGATTCAAACTATCAAGTGTGAACATATGTAATAATGATAGTAACTCTTATAACACATTTTAGGAAGCCTCTTCAGACACCAAAATGATTTCTATTTATATATATTTTGAATACTTAACCATCACCAACCTATTTCATGATAATGTTATTTTGAACCTCAAATTAATCTTTCCATAACTAATCCTATGGGACTAACAACAACCACCCTCAATTGAAAATTTTAAGAATGATGATGTCATATCTGAGTTTTTGAGATTTAGATATCATATTGTAGTAGGACATCATAATAATTATTTTTAAATTCAAATGGATAATTATTCATACCTTTTGAAAATTATAGCATGTACTTGTCCACACCATCATACAAATAGTATCATTTGGTTGACATAAATATGAAAAAATGGAGCTCTAAATTTACAAAATATTGATGAAGACATTCCCAATAAGCAAGACCTTAAGGAGGAACTTAGTATTCATATACTTCCAAAAAAGTTTAAAGAAAAATCTAATTTTTTTGTTGAAAAAACTATTGAAATCAATATTAGAACCAAATAAAATCCTAATGTTGTGAAACTTATTGTTTCCATCAATACATAAGAATAGTCCACTTTGACTCTAATCCTTAGATAATTTATAGATGTGTTTACATGGTCATATGTTGACATGCTAGCATCAAATCGTTCACTATATTTTCATCACCTTGTTGTACATATAGGTGCAAAACTAATTCAATAGAAAATCATAAAAATACATCCAAAGGTGGCACTACTCATGAAGGAGGAGTTTCAAAAATAGTTGGAATATGGTTTCATATGGTCAATAAACTAATAAAAGTGAATATCTAATATAGTACCAGTCACTAATAAACTAGAAGGTATTAGAGTTTTCAAATATTTAAGGATATCAATAAATCATGTCTTAAAGATGACTTCCATTTACCAAACATAAACATTATTGTTGATTCCATGAAAATTCAAGAGATGGTGTCCTTAATGGAAGGTGTTTTGGGTTACAATAAAATAATAATAGTTATTGAATACCAACATAAGAAAACATTTTTCACAACTTGGGGCACATTTTATTATAAAGTAATGTAATTTGGTTGGATTCACTTATGAATGTGCAATGACAATTATCTTTCACTATATACTTTATGATATCATTGAAGACTATGCAGATGATATTGTCTAGTAAAATTAAGAACTAGAGTAGATCATACTATGGTACTATGCAAAAAATTTGAATGATTGAGAGAATACAATGTTTGTCTCAATAAAAATAAACATGTGTTTGGGGTTACCTTAGGCAATTTTCTAGGCCTAATTGCATCACACAGAGGTATAAAGGTGGATATTGCATAGGTCCCAAATATCATGTAAGTTATTCAACAAACAAACCTCAATAAAATTCATAGTTTTCAAGGTAAGATTCAATCCATCTAGAGATTCATATCACATCTTGCATACATATGTCACCCTTTCACATTTATTATAAAAAAAGAACACTAATTTTTAGTAGAATGAGGAATGTAAGTGTTTTAAAATATTAAATTTTATCTAGGAAATAAAAATGTCCTAATGCCAAAAAATTCAAGGAAACCTCTATTACTATATATTTCAGTAACATGGTATGCATTTGGGGCATTATTAGCAAAACATGAGGAACAAGGAATATAAACAAAATTGTATTATCTGAGTAGAACCTTGGTATCCTATGAATTAAATTATTCTACCATTAAGAAATCATGTTGATCAAATAATTTTTATTCCAAAAATATTTGATATTACATGCTCAATAGTCAAACAAAAATCATTTCCAAAGTTTATCCACTTAAGTATCTCCTTTCCAAATCATCTTTGACAGGGAGAATGGCTACGTGGGTCATGCTTCTAAGTGAATTTGATATAAATTATGTCAAAAAAAAACTATAAAAGGATAATTAATTTTAGATAACTTGGTAGAGTAACCATTGATGGACATAAAACCTCTCATTACATATTTTTAGATGAATCTATCATTTCCTTAGATGAGTCATTATAGTGGTAGCTACACTTTCATGGATCTTTCACAAGACATAGCTTAGGGGCAGGTATCTTTCTCATCAATCCACATGGTGATCTCATTAAAAAATAGTTTCAAATATAAATCACTTATACCATAACATATAATAATATCAATATCTTATCTTTTGATTCAATATTGCATTTCAATGGAACATACAATATTTCCTAGTTTATGGGGATTCAAGACAAATCATCAAACAAGTAACTGATGAATACTAAGGTAAATATGATAATCTAATTAATAATAAATGGATGATGAAAATTTTTAAATAATTTTTTCAATACATATAATTTTATAAATTTCATTGATTCAATAATATAATAATTGATGTCATGGACATGATTAATTAACTCCTCGACATGCATCTAGATGACAGTCATAACTAGTTCTTCATTGAGTAATTGATGTGTCTAGTGTATGATACTCCTAAATATGAAATGGTCTACAAATTTTTTGGTCATAATTTCCATTGGTAAAAATATATATACACATACCTCCATGAACATGTGATCCCTTCCAACTTATCCCACAATCACAAGAAATCCTTCATCCATCAAGCATATCATTTTACCATCCTTGTAAATACATTATACCTTAGTGTTTATGAAGGAAACTTATTATAATGTTTAAAATTTGAAGAGGTGGCCTTAGTAATTAAATAATTTCATGATAGTATTTTTGGTTCTAATACTATTGACATGATCCTTCCAAATAAAATTCTACATGTTAGATATTACTAGCCAATTATGGAAACTAATTCTTGCTAATATGTCAAGAAATGTATCCTATGCAAAAAACATGGTGACATAATCCATTGTCCATCATAATATTTATAACCCATTACCACTCCATGGCCATTTTACACATGGAGGTTAGACCTCATTGTAAATATTAATTCTAACTATTGTGATAGTGATAAGCATATACTCACTACCACTGACTACTTTAGTAAGGGGGTAGAAGCCATTCTACTAACCTATGTAACTAGAAAATAGATTTCCATGTTTATATTAAACCATGTACTTTGACTTTATGGCATTCATTCTACCATTATATCAAATAATGGTAAGTCTAACAACAAATATCTCAAGATCCTTTTCCAAGCATACCATATCAATCACAAATGGTCCACATCATGCTATCCCCAATGCAATGATCAAGTAGAGGTATATGACAAAAACATCCTAAAAATATTAAAGTTTGTTTTAAACTATGATGGTCATGATTGGGATTTACAAATTTACCCTACTTTATGGGCTTACCATACTAGCATTCACATACCCATGAGGGAACCGTATTCCCTTGTTTACAACATTGATTCTATCTTACCTATTAAAATTGATCTTCCATAATTATGAATCTCTCTATAAAGATGTTTTGATTATTTAATAATATTGAATCTCAAGGATATATGATCTCAATATCAAGGCTACATGAGTTTGATATACTATATGAGAAATGTCCTAATACCCTTACCATTTACAATCTTATCAAAATCATCTCTACTATAGATATAATATTATAATCAGAGCCAAAGAGTTTGAAATTAGAGACCTTGTTATAAAATTAAATAAATGGAACACCAATACCAATTGAAAAAATAAATGCAAGTTTGAACCTAATTGGTTAGTTCCATACATCATCATTTCCAAGTATGGATTGGGTGCTTACAAACTAGTAACAGAATAAGAATAAGAGCTTGATGAAATTATGAACATTATGCACCTTAATGACTTCCATGATTATACTTATCTATTGTTGTTTTTATACATGTCAAAAATAAAATAGAGAGATAAGAATCCATCCAAAAGTGAAAACCATTGTTATGGCATTTTGGACAAGTACCATGGTGAAAACTAGTTTCTAGAAACATGTGTGTGTGAGTGTATATATATATATATATATATATATATATATATATATATATATATATATATATATATATATATATATATATATATATATATATATATATATACATATATATACCCTAGTTGCTTGGGGACATCCCCTAACATTATCAATTTGTATATATCCATATTTATTTGTGTATATCCCATATTTTTAGTTGCCTATGACATTTTATTTCAAGGTTTGATCTTCACAATTATGTAGCTACACTTTTGCTCATGTTTTGGTAGACTCTTATACATATCATTATATAAATCAATCATCCATCCAAGATAAAAACACTTCTCCTTAATAAAAACCTCATAATATATCATCATTTTTTGGTAGGCTACCCTTCATCTAATCATCATCATATTACCTAATATCATAAAATTCTATTTCTTCTCTCATTTGGAGAACTACATCAGCCTGGGGTCCATATGAACTATGTGGGCAATTATCATTTACATGGGGTATTTGATTTCAACTCAGCCACCATCACCCAAAAATTCCATAAATTACAAAAAAATTATAAAATCCCAAAAAATAAAAAAAAATCACAAAAAGTAATAAAAAAATCCTTTGTCCTTAGTCAACATACCCTAGTCATCCTTTACATGTGTTACACATCAAATGGTTATAATTTTTAAATATCTCATATGATAAAGGGTTTTACTCTAACCAATTCCATCCATAAATACATTTATTTACTTATTTTTATAGACCATTTATTTGATTTATTGTTTGTATAAATTATGTGTTTTACTTATTTTCTTTTACAATTATTTCCTTTCTTATTTTATTTACATGGTTATATCATTGTAAACACTTTTTATCTTGTTTTCATTATTACTCTTTATTGAGTCCAGATCATTATGTGCATTACAAATAATGTTATTATGATCTTCTATATCATGATGCATTCTGTCTTGCACTTGTGACTCTATTAGTCACTACATGCATAACATAATAGACATCATGGTTTTTCCATACCATTGGTGCATATTGTCTTGCACAACATAAAAATAAAGGTTTGTTAACTCATGTCAAAAAAATAATGTTGGAATTCCAAGAAAATATTATCAAAAATCAGATATTAACCCATCTTACTTGCTCAAATACATTTAATAATGCTAAAATAAAAAGGTGAACATGTGTCAAATATTAAATGCATAAGAGATAAAATCATAGTATCCATCTATCATCCACTACATCTATCAAAATAAATAACTATAACATGAGTGAATATATAACACAAATCACATGCTACACACACACACACACACACACACACACAATAATATAGTGATCCTATAGTTTATTGGTATCAAAACCATGAGCCATGTGTCATGAGCCATATCCAGACCCTATAAAAATTTATTGCTTTTGTAATATCTCTTTGATATATCAATAAAATTATACTTTCATCTCTTTCTATCTATATCTATCTTGTTGTTATTCTTGTCTTCTATCTCCATATTTTATTTAGACAATAGGGAAGGGAATGATCTCATAAAGCTATGAGGAAGGCATGATAGTGGATTTGTATATTACCAATGGTATGAAGACTATGGATGCATAAAACTATATATCTTTAGATATTGTAGGTACATCTAATGTCTGTACTCTCTTTGATATATCTACTAGTTCATTGTTTTTTACAAATGAAGTAACTATAAAATTTGATGAAGAAAATCCTAGTCTTGAATGGAAACTCACAACTCTTAAGCCTACAGATGTTTATGACAAGCTTTCTCCTTTTCATATTATTGCTAAAACATCCATAAAATTTTCTAAAAATGTTATTCAAGTTAAACAAAATGATGATTATAAATATCACTTGTAAATAGTTGATGATAAAACTATCCATCAGTTAAAATCTCATTTTAAATATAATTTTTTTGCATATTTCTACCATTACTATTGGTGTTTTTCTTTTATTCATAAGAATTATGAATGTAAATATTTTAAGTTGTTTACTCAATAATAGACATACCACCTTTAGTTTTTGTTTACAAAATTCTATCCAATTTGGTCTTCATGATGGTCTAATCTTTACAACTATTTACCCAAATTATCTAGTAGTTATCCATCAAGAAGAAAATCTAAATAAAGTCTTGACTCTTTTTCTCCAAACCTATGGATTAGATATGATCCCTAGATCTTGTCCTCTTACTATTAAATACTAGGTCATGTATCATTTAACCAATATCCTTCATCTTGCTATCAATCATACTCTCATGCAAGGCAAAATCATGGTGTGTAGAGAAATCAAAAACAATTAGATAATTCTTATTGAATCAATTTCTTAGTTAGATCTTAATTTTTCTAGAAAATATTTTGTAGACGTAGACTTTGTCTAAAAGACTAAGAAATCCTTATCTTTTGCTACATCTATAAAATCTTTTCCAAACAAATCTATCATTAGATTTGACTCTCACAATGACTTGAAAGATCATATGCAAAGTATATAATTTAAGCAACCATTGCCTTCAATCAATACTCATTCTCTACATCTCAAGAAAGCCCATGATCCTTAAATAGATTCATACTTCTATGTTGACATTCAAAAAATTATAAGTCATCCAAATCAGTCTAGTATTCACATGGTAAAAATAAATTTAGCCATTCAATAACTACTTGAGAACAATAAGAAGCTACTTGTTGAAACCAAAAGAGTTAATATGGAAGGAACTTCTGAAGAAAAGACTAAAAATGAAGATGAATAAGGTCATGTATGGAAAAATCCTTTAGGACATGAATCATACACAGAAAAAGGATTCTCAAAGTCTACTAATTTCAATCAATATTCACCTGATGGAAAATTTATAGCACAAATGTATTATCTTAGACCATCTAACAAAAGTCTTGATTAGTCTATCGAAGTCAAGTTAATGAATTAGAATAATCTTGAAACCAAATTCTTGAATAATAAAGTTTCATAAATACAACAAAGTCTTGATAAAGGTTCTAAGATGTTAAAAACCATTAAGTTATATCAAAAAGGAGAACTTTATAGAGCAATCAATGTTTTGAATGATAATGTTACTACTCAACATAGTCAGCTTGTTAAAAAAATAGATGAGTCTAGTAGTATTAGAATACAACAACAATATGTTGAAGCCAAGATTAAAAAAAAATTTGATTACTGAAGAAAAGGTTATCATTTAGAGTCAAGATCAACTTTAGTTTAGTGTAGTTTCTCTTGAAATAGATCTAAAAAGTCAAATATCTACTCTTGAGATAAAATAGGAAGAAGCATACCAAGAAATTAGACAACTATCTTTAACTTTTGATAGTATAACTAGAGAAGTAGTAAATCATAATTCTAACCTATTTGTAATTCTTGAGATTCTAAATTTAATAAAGAATAAAGGCCAATCTTCTTAGCCACAGCCAAAAATAATTGTTTCAAAAAATATTGATTATAGTCAGAATATTCATTCCTAACAAAATGTTCTAAAATTATAAATAAAATCTTTTATGAAGTCTAAATCAAAGAGTCTGCTTGATCCAAAAAAAAATATTGATAAGATCTTTCAAGTAGGCATGGATAAGATAGATCCTACTGAAACAGAAAGCTACTTTGAGACAAGAGAGTCTTCAACATCTAAACCTCCATTAGATTCTCAAATAAAGACTCTAAATCTTCAACATTTAAAAAAAAAAAAATTAATTGTGAACCACAAAAAAAAGAAAAGAAATGATTCATGCAATGCTAACTTGGGTTATTTTCCAAATGCATGGTCTTTAAAAATATCCTTTGAGTGTTAGCCAATAGATTGTAAATGGGTTCATAGGAAACATCAAGGAATGGTGGGATGGTAGTGGTACAATGTTTCATGAAAGCATTTACACTCATCTAGAACTGATCTCTACACTTTACAATGCTTTACTTTCTAAATTTGTTTAGACATTTGATAATAATAAAGAGGTAAATAAATCCAAGTTTCTTAAAGTTCAATTGTGTGATATGACTAGGCTAAATGAATATATGTGTTATATGGAAAATCTATTATATAATTTTGGAGAAATATTTAATCCAACATACGAAATTAGGTATATAGAATCATTTCATAAATATTTTTATACCAAGTATAAAGTTTCCATGACTGAAAATATTCCAACCATGTCCTTTAGAAGAATAAACCAAAACATTAAAGCAGTTAATGAGAAGCTATGTGCAGAAAAAAAGGTACAAAAAGAAACTATTTAGTTTCATAAGTAGGTAGGTGTAAAATTATACAATTCTCTAGATGATAATTTTGATTGTATGGATGTGCACAGATACAAGTAGTAAAAAAGAAAAAAAAATCATTCTTGCAAATGTTCTTCTGGAAAAGAGTTCACTTATAATAAGCCTTGGAAGCCTAGATATAAATTTAGTAAAAAAAAGTTTGATCCAAAAGGATATTTATAAAAAATAAAAATGGTTATCAAAATAATCTTGTTAAATGTTACATCTATCAAAGTGATCACTATGCTAATAAATTTCTTAATAAGAGAAAATAATCCAAAAAAATTAATTTTTTGAATAGTTATGGAATTGATAAAGATGAATATGTGCTAGTATCAGAAGAAGATGAGCTTCAATATGAATAAGATATTTTGTCGGATGTATCTGATAGTGATGATAATCAAATAAATATTAATCTAATTAAATATGAATTAGAAAATGAATCATGTGATTATGATTCTGATATAAGATTTTAGATTCATATGATTTCTACTCTTTTTATAGATGCCTTGAGTGTATCTCAATAGATATCTTTTCTTAAAGAAAGATATGATAAAACTCCTACCTATATGATCTCTAAAAGAATGTTTTTGCAATAATAAATTATAGCTATTGAGAAAAAATACTCTCTTCATTTAGCCTAGCAAAAAAGGCAAAAGGATATTTTATCCAAATAATTTTAGTCTAAAAACTAGAAATCATCTCCGACTGAAGATGCTTATCAACTTGACACTTATGATAGAGCTACTTGGTGAAAGAAGCATATTTTTTAGTTTCAACTCTTTCTCACTAAATCTTAGATTGAATTTCAAGATCTTTTGAAGGAAGAAGTTCTTGCTGATGAACATGAACACATCTTTGAAGAAGAGCTACTCTAGGTCACTAATAAGATCGAATCTCATTTTGAAAGGGAGGATACCTCTCATAATAATTCAAATATCTATCAGATATCAATATACAATATTAATAATCTAATTTGTGAAATTCAAATCAAATGAGATGGTCTTAAACCATATAGTTTGGATGTCTTGCTTGATACTGGTACTAATATTTCACTTGCTAGATATCATTTTATTACTACTGATATGTGGAAAGTTGATTTCCATCAGTTAACTTTTAATACAAAAATAGTTGTTTCTAAATTGTCTATAGTCATACCTATTGTGTTTGGTGACTCTATTTATTATTTTAAGATAGTCCAACATGAAATATCAATGTATTATATGATTATTGGTTTAGATAATTTGGAAAATTTCTATCTTATCAAAATTTAGATGCATGAAATAATTCTTGCACAAAAATATTCTTTGTACAATAAATCCATTAAACTATAGGATCATTGTATTTCTTAAGACATAGAGAGTTTATAAAGCTTTCAAAATAGACTAAGGAAATAACAAACTTAGGAAAAGTTTTTGATTCATAGGTTCCCACAGAAGGGAAAGCGAAGAGCATATGCTTATTCCTGACTTGCTAAGACACAAATCTAAACTTACCACTCTAAACTCGACTCTAGGCATTCAATGTTTGTGACACAAAGAACTCCATATATTTATAAGATGAAATGAGAAGATTGATGGTTGAGAAAAATATCCTAAATTGATGGACATAAGATAAGTTACCAAAAGTAGGTGGGTTATGGGTCCACTACACATCGTCTATCAAGAAAAGATAAATAAGGAATCTAGAGACACAGTCGATAGAATACCACCTTTTATAAGTGGTGAGGTCCATAAGACTAAAATAAGGTTAACGTGCCCAAATTCATAGCTATGCAGAGACCCCATAACTAGTCTTTAGATTAAATTAGTCAGCATTATTAAATTTATATTCTCCTTAGGGAGATTAGTGGTTGTCATCATCAGTATCTAAGTCGGTGTGATCTATGTATAATGATGAAAGAATACTTAACATCCAACCACCAGGTGTAAGAGGAAAAATATCTTGATGACTTATTGTAAACCTTTTCTAAAGAGTGGCTAATGATTGAGTAAGAGCTAAGCCAACATGTAGATTAGCTTGGAAATTCTAAACTGAGAATATTTCAAACTTAATTCTGAAAGGTATCCTTAAGTAAATAAATATATTCCTTACTTGATTAGGATATATATAAACAACATGATCACCAGAAGCTTTCATAGGTATAACCTAATCCAAAAATTCAAATAGGTAATCTAGAATTTTAGCAGATGACATAAAATTTTAAGTAGGAAGGCTAAAGCTTGGCTAGAAAGTAGACCATTGAATTAGGAATTCAAAACCATTCCTTCAAATGAAATTCTTGAAGGGATTATTTATGTCAATAATCCTTGGATTATTAGCTTCATGGTATAACATTATAGTAGAGCATCATCTTTTACCATCAGGTTCTTGAAACTATGATGTCCATGCCAAATGAGTGTTATGAAGTTTAGTAGAGGCTTCATGAGTTTTTCTGGTGAGAGCATTCATCTCATGAGTTAATTGATTTGCAACAAATGGAGTGGATATTCATATATGTTGATAGAACTCTTCATGTACTTTTATAATTGTTACTACTATGATTGATTTTTATAAATTATCTGAATTGAATTCTTTGAATATAAAATTAGCAAGATAACTATTTTTCTCTAAAATATGCTCAACAGAGAAATCAAAATTTGATAGAAAAGTTACCCACCTAGTCAACCTGCTCATAGATCCTTTCTTCAGATTATAAGTAGAATAAAAAATACTCATAAAATTATTTAAATCAGATCTAACATGAAATTTATATGATCTAACAAAAAACATGAAAGCTTGAATAACTTTAATAATAATAAGAATTTATTTATGAATAGAGTGATAGTTTTTTTTAGCGCATTTAAAATTTCTAGAAGCAAATCTATAAGGCTTCTCTAAACCATCTGATAATCTTTCTTTAAGAATAACACCCCAATATAAATCTGAGGCATATGTCTCAACGATATTTAGGCCATTACTAGGTATAACTAGAGGTGGTAAATTCTAGCAATCCTACTTTATCCTTTGAACAACTTTTGTCATCTCAGCAGAACATGTTGGAGGATTATTTGATAACCTTTTATTTATAAGAAATCCATCCTATGTAATGTTATAATAAAATCTAAATACATAGTTTACACAACTAAGAAATCTTTGTAACATTTTTTTATCTTTTAGCTCATCAGAAATTTTTTTAATATTTTTAAAAATATGTTCTTGTACTACAACTTTTATTGATTTTATAGTAACCCCTAGAAACTTAATTTCATCTTTTAAAAATAAGATTTTTTTCTAAGATAGAACCAAACCATTGTCATACACAACTTGATAGAATTGGTCTAGATGATTGAGATGTTCTTTAGGCAATATTAATAAAAATAATATATCATCCATATGGACAATGGTAAAATTAGAGTATGATGATAAATTTTTTTCATCATTTATTAAAATATATTAGGAGTAGTTTTCAGACTAAAAGGTAGAACATTCTATTCATATTGGCCAAAAAGAGTAACAAAAGTAGTTTTGTACCTGTCTTGTTATACTACTTGTATGTACCAAAATTTTGATTTTAGATCAAACTTACTGTAAACTTTACTTCTATTTATTATTTGTAACATTTCATTTTTTGAAATAAGAGGATGTTGAATAGGTAAAATATACTTATTAAGAGAGACATAATTTATAACTAGTCTCTTCTTACTCCTTATTTTCTTTGATCTTTTATTTACATAGAATGTTTCACATGCCCAAGGGCAATTAGAATCTCTTATCAAAAATTATTATTTTAATTGTTTTATTTCGTAAAAACATTCTTTCCGAAGTGAAAGAGACAATTTTGAATGATGTGCCTTAAACTTAAGTTCTATTTCTTTACCATCTTCAATTCAATTATACATTCATGTAGTTTTCTACTTCTGAATGCTAAAGAATTTTTAGAATAACAATATCTTCTAAGATTTTCTATTATTTGATCAATATTGGTATGACAAATATTTACCTTCTACTATATCCATATGGTATCAATTGATTTCTTTGTGTTTTCTTTTAATGGAATTCAACATTCATAACTAGATTTCATGTACAAAGAATATATTTTTGCAAGAATTATTTAATGTGGCTGAATTATGATAGGATAGAAAGTTTTCAAATTATATGAACCAATCATCATATCATACATTAGCATTTCATGCTGGACTATCTTAAAATGATAAATAGAGTCACCAAGCACAATAGATATGACTACAAACAATTCTTAAACCACCATTTTTATATTAAAAGTTAACTAATAAAAAACAATTTTCCACATATTAGCAAGAATAGAATGATATCTAACAAGTGAAATATCAGCACCAGTATCAAGCAAGACATCCAAACTATATGTTTAAAACCATCTTATTTGATTTGAATTTCATAAACTGGATTATTATTATTTTATACTAATATCTGATGGATATTTGAATTATTATGAGAGGTATCCCCCTTTCAAAATGAGATTCAATCTCATTAGTGATCTGGAGTAGCTCTTCTTAAAAGAGGTGTTCATTTTTATTAGTAAGAGATTCTTCCTTCAAGAGATCTTGTAATTTAGTCTGAGCTTTAGCTTGAAAAAGTTGAAGCTATAAAATACTCTTCTTTCACCAATTAGCTCTATTATAAGTGTCAGGTTGATAAGTAGCTTGTACTAGAGATGCTTTCTAGTTTTTAGACTAAAATTCTTTGGATAAAATATCCTTTTGCCTTTTTTACTAGGTTAAAATAAGAGTGTATTTTTACTTAGCATTTACAATTTATTGTTATAAAAATATTCTTTCAAAGATCATATAGGAAAGAGTTTTATCATACCTTTCTTTAAGGAAAGATATATATTGAGATAAACTCAAGGCATCTAGAAAAGGAGTAGAACTCATATGAATCTAAAATCTTATATAAAAATTATAATCAGATGATTCATCTTCTAATTTAGATTTAGATAGATTCATATTTATTTGATTATCATCACTATCAGATGCTTCTTACAAAATATCTGATTCATATTGAAGCTCATCTTCTTCTGATACTAGCACATATTCATCTTAATCAATTCCATAACTATTCAAAAATTCCATAACTATTCAAAAAACTAATCTTTTTAGATTCTTTTATCCTATTAGAACATTTATTAGCATTGTGATCACCTTGATAGATGAAACACTTAACAGGCTTCTTTTGATAACCATGTTTCTTTTTTCTGAATATCCTTTTTGGACCAAACTTCTTTTTACTAAATTTATATCTAGGCTTCCAAGACTTATTATAAGTGAACTCTTTTCCAGAAGAACATTTGTAAGAATAAAATTTCTTCTTCCTTTTATACTGCTTGTATATATTCACATCCATATAACAAAAATTATCATCTAGAGAATTGTATAATTTTGCACGTATCTGTTTATGAAACTTCATAGTTTCTTTCTGTGCTTATTTTTTGCACACAGCTTCTCATTAACTATTTTAATGTTCTATTTTATTCTTCTAAAGGACATGGTTGGAATATTTTCACCCATAATAATGTTATACTTGGTAGAAAAATACTCAAAAAATGGTTCTATATACCTAATCTTGTATGTTGGATTAAATATTTATCTATAATTATAGAATATATTTTCTATATAGCACATATATTCATCTAGCCTAGTCATATCACAAAATTGAACTTTAAAAAACTTGGCTTTGTTTGCATCTTTGTCATTATCAAGTGTCCCACCATATTTAGAAAGTAAAGTGTTTCAAAGTGTAGAGATCAGTTCCAAATGAGTGTAAATGCTTTCATGAAACATTGTACCGCTAACATCCCATCATTTCTTGATGTTTCCTATGAACCTATTTGTAATATGTTGGCTAACACTGAAAGGATATTTTTTAAGGCCATGAACCTATAAACTAACCAAATTTAGACTTACATAAATCATTTCTTTTCTTTTTTTTGGTGGTTTATAATTGAATTTCCAGAAGAAAAGTTAAAGATTGAGTCCTTATTTAAGAATCTAATGAAGGTTTAGATGTTGAATACTCTCCTATCTCAAAGTAGCTTTCTTTTTCAACAAGCTCTATCTTAGCCATGTCTACTTGGAAGATCTTATCAAGAGATTTTTATGGATCAGATAGACTCTTTGATTTAGACTTCATAAATGATTATCTTTGTAATTTTTGAACATTTTACAAGGAATAGATATTCTGACTATAATCAATATTTTCTAAAACAACTATTTATTGCTATGGATGAGAATACTTGCCTTTATCCTTTATTGAATTTAGAATGTTAGTAATAGAAGATAGCCTAGAACTATGATTTACTACTTCTATATCTATACTATCAAAATCTGAAGATAGTTATTTGATTTCTTGGTATAGTTCTTCCTATTTTGTCTCAAGAGTAGATATTTGATTTTTTAAATCTATTTCAAGAGAAAATACAATAGAATAAAGTTGATCTTGACTCTGACTAATAACCTTTTCCTCAGTAATGAAATTTTCTATCTTGACTCTAGTAGATTATTGTTGTAGTCTAATGCTACTAGACTCATTATCTATTCTCTAAACAAGCTGACTGTGTTGAGTAGTAACATTATCATTCAAAACATTGATTTCTCTAGAAAGTTATCCTTTTTGTTATAACTCAATGTTTTTTAACATCTTAGAAACTTGGTCAAGACTCTACTATATTTCTAAAACTTTATTATTCAAGTATTTAGTTGCAAGATTATTCTAATTCATTAACTTGACTTTGGTAGACTAATCAAGACTTTTGTTAGATATTCTAAGATAATACATTTTTGCTCTAAATTTTTTATCAAGTGAATACTGATTGAAATCAAAAGATTTTATGATTCTTTTTTCTATGTATGATTCATCTCCTAAAGGAGTTTTCCATACATGACCTTCTTCATCTTCTTTTTTAGTCTTTTCTTCAGAATTTCCTTTCATATTAACTCTTTTGGCTTCAGCAAGTAACTTCTTATTTTTCTCAAGTGGTTTTGGAATGGCTAAATATCTTTTAACCATCTGAATATTAGATTGATTTAGATGACTTATAATTTTTTGACAGTCAACACAGAAGTATGAATCTATTTGAGTATCATGGACTTTTTTGAGATGCAGACAATGAGGATTGATTGAAGGTAATTATTGCTATAATTATATACTCTGCATATGATCTTTCAAGTCATTGTGAGAGTCAAATATAATGATAAATTTGTTAAATATTTTATAGATGTAGCAAAATATAAATATTTCTTGGGCTTTTGGACAAAGTTTGTGTCTACTATTTATTTTCTGAGAAACTTAAGATCTAACCAATAAATTGATTTAATAATAATTATCTACATATTTTTGGTTTCTTTACACACCACTCTTTTGCCTTGTGAAGGATTATGATTGACATCAAGATGAAGGGTATTGGTTAAGAGATGTATGACCTGGTATTTAATAGCAAGAGGATAAGAGCTAGGGATCGTATCTAATCCATGGGTTTGGAGAAAAAAATTTAGGACTTTATTTATATTTTATTTTTGATGGGTAGTTACTAGATAATTTGGGTAAATAGTTATAAAGATTAGACCATCATGAAGACTAGTTTAAATAGAATTTTGTAAAAAAGCACTAAAGGTGGTATGTCTATTATCGAGCAAATATCCTAAAATACTAATATTAAGACCTCTTCTGAATAAAGGAAAAACATCAATAATAACATCACTAATATGCAAAAACTTATATTTAAACTAAGATTTTAACTGATGGATAATTTTATCATAAACTATTTGTAAGTGATATTTATAATCATGATTTTGTTTAACTTGAATAACATTTTCAAAAAAATTATGAAAGTTTTAGAAATAAGATGAAAGAGAGAAAGCTTGTCATAAATATCTATAGGCTAAAGAGTTGAGAGTTTCCATTCAAGGCTAAGATTTTATTCATCAAATTCTATAGTTGAATCATTTATAGAAAAGAATGAACTAATAGATATATTAGAGAGGGTACAAATATTAGATGTACCTATAGTATCTAGAGTTATCTATGTTGATGCATTTATAGTCTTCATATTTTTGGTACTATACAAATCTACTATCATGCCTTCCTCATAGCTTTACAAGATCATTCCCTTATTGTCTAAATAAAATATAGAGATAGAAGACCAGAATAATAACAATATAGATACAAATATCAAGAGATGAAAGTATAATTTTATTGATATATCAAAGAGATATTACAAAAACAAAAAGTTTTTATAGGGCCTAGATATGGCTCATGACACATGGCTCGTGGCTCTAATATCATTAAATTATAGGATCATTGTATTGATTAAGACATAGAGAGTTTACAAAACTTTTAGAATAGACTAAGGAAATAACAAACTTAGGAAAAGTTTCTGATTCACAAGTTCCCCTAGAAGGGTAAGAAAAGAGCATACGCTTATTCTTGACTTGCTAAGACACAACTCTAGACTTACCACTCTAGACTCAACTCTAGGCATTCGATATTTGTGACATGAAGAACTCCCCATATTTATAGGATGAAATGAGAAGATCAATGATTGAGACAAAGATGCTAAATCAATAAATACAAGGCAAGATGACAAAATTAGGTGGCTTATGGGCCCATTATACATCATCTATCAAGAAAAGAAAAAAAGAGAAATCTATCAACACAACTAATAGAATACCATATTTTCTAAGTGGTGAGGTCCATAAGACTAAAAGAGGGTTAACATTCCCACATTCACAACTATGAATAGACCCTATAACTAGTCTTTAGATTAAATCAATCATCATTATTGAATATATATTCTTTGTGGGGAGAATAGTGGTTGTCATCATCATAATCTATGTCGATGTGATCCATGTATAATGTTGAAGGAATCCTTAATATCCAACCATCATGTGTAGGAGGAAAAATAGCTTGATGAATTATTATAAACATTTTCCAAAGAGTAGCTAACAATTGAGCAGGAGTTAAGCCAACATGTAGGTTAGCTTGGAAATTCTAAACTGAGAATATTTGAAACTTAATTTTGAAAGGTATCTTTAAGGAAATAAATATATTATTTATTTTATTAGGAGGGATATGAATAGCAGGATCATCAAAAGTTTTCATAAGTATAACATAATCCAAAAATTCAAACAGGTAATCTAGAATTTTAATAGATGACCAAAAATTTTCAATAATAGGGTTAAAGTTTAACCAAAAAGTAGACCATTGAATTAGGAATTCAAAAATATATCTATAAATAAAATTCTTGAAGGGATTATTTATGCTAGTAATCCTTAAATTATTAGCTTTATGGTATAACATTATAATAGAACACTATCTTTTACCATTAGGTTCTTGAAACTATAATGTCCATGCCAAATAATTGTTATTAAGTTTAGCAGAGGCTTCATGAGGTTTTTTGGTGAGAGTATTCATCTCATGAGTTAACTGATTTACAACAGATGGAGTGGATCTCCATATATGTTGATGGAAATCTTCATACACTTTTGTAACTGTTACTGTCATGACTTATTTTTTTGAATTATCTAAATTAAATTCTCTAGATATAAAATCAGAAAGACAATTCATTTTTCCTAAAATATGCTCAACAGAGAAATCAAAATCTGATACAAAAGTTTTACACCTAGTTAACCTACTCATGGATCCTTTCTTTAGATTATCAGTGGAATGAAGAATACACATAAATTTATTTAAATTAGATCTAACAAGAATTTATTTTAATTTAATAAAAAATATGAAAGCTTGAATAACTTTAATAACACCAAGAATTTCTTTATGAGTAGAGTGTTAGTTTTTTTTAGCTTACTTAAAATTTCTAAAATTAAATCTATAATAATTATCTAAACCATCTGATAATATTTTTTTAAGAATAACACCCTAATATAAATTTTAGGTATATGTCTCAATGATCTTTAGACCATTACTAGGTAAAACTAGAGGCAATAAATTTTGATAATTCTACTTTATCCTTTGAACAACTTTTATCATCTCATCAAACTATGCTAGAGAATTCTTTGATAACCTTTTATTCAAAATAATTCTATTCTATGTAATGTTATAATAATATCTAGCTACATAGTTTACATAGCTAAGAAATCTCGGTAACAATTTTTTATCTTTCAGCTCATCAGAATTTTTTTTGATATTCTTTAAAACATGTTCTTGTATTACAACTTCCCCTAATTTTATAGTGACCCTTAGAAACTCAATTTCATCTATAAAAACTAACATTTTATTATCAGATAAAATCAAACCATTATCATACACAAATTGATATAATTACTCTAGATGATTGGGATGTTCTTTAGGTGATCTTAAAAAAACTAATATATCATCTATATAGACAATGATAAAATTAGAGTATGTTGAGAAAATTTTGTTCATCATTTTAAAAATATACTAGGAGTAGTTTGTAAACCAAAAGGTAGAATATTTCATTTATATTAGCCAAAAGGAGTAATAAAAATAGTTTTTTACCTATCTTGTTCTACCACTTATATCTAACAGAATCTTGATTTCAAAGCAAACTTACTGTAAACTTTACTTCCATTTATTCTTTGTAAGAATTCATAGTTTGAATGAATAAGATGTTGAATACGTAAAACATACTTATTAAGAGGGACATAATTTATAACTAGTCTCTTCTTACCCCTTATCTACTCTGATCTTTTATTTACATATAATGCTTCACATGCCTAAGGGCTATTGGAATCCCTTGTCAAACCATATTCTTTCAATTGTTTTATTTCCTAAAAACATTCTTCCCTAAGTGAAGGAGACATTCCTGAATGATGTGCCTTAAATTTTGGTTTTATTTCTTTACCATCTTTGTCTTTTACCATCTTCAATTCAATTCTACATTCATGTAGTTTTCTACTTCTAAATTCTAAAGGATTTTTAGAATAATAATCCTTTCTAAACTTTTCTATTATTGGATCACTAATGACATGACAAAGATTTACCTTCTGTTGTATCTATCTAGTGTCAATTAGTTTCTTTGGATTTTCTTTTAATAGAATTCTACATTCATATCTAGATTTTTTGTACAAAGAATATTTTTGTGCAAGAATTATTTCATACGACTGAATTGTGATAGGATAGAAAGTTATCAAATTATCTAAACCAATCATCATATCTTACATTGGAATTTCATGTTGGACTATATTAAGATGATAAATAGAGCCACCAAGCACAACATATATGACTGCAGATAATTTTCAAACTATTGTTTTTGTATTGAAATTTAACCGATAAAAACTTACTTTCCACATATCAGCAGGAATAGAATGATATCTAGCAAGTGAAATATCAGCCCTAGTATCAAGCAAGACATCTAAACTATATGATTTAAAACCATCCCATTTGATTTTAATTTTAAAAATTAAATTATTATTATTATATACTGATATTTGATGAATATTTAAATTATTATGAGAGGTATCCCCCCAACTTCAAAATGATATTTGATCTCATTAGTGACCTAGAGTATCTCTTCTTCAAAGAGGTGTTCATATTCATCAACAAGAGCTTTTTATTTCAAGAGATATTGCAATTCAGTCTGAGATTTAGTGAGAAAGACATAAAGCTAAAAAATATGCTTCTTTCATCAAGTAACTTTATCATAAATGTCAGGTTGATAAGCAGCTTCAATCGGAGATGCTTTCTAGTTTTTAGACTAAATTTTTTTGGATAAAATATTCTTTTTCATTTTTTGTTGGGCTAAATGAATAGATTATTTTTGCTCAGTAGCTATAATTTTTTGTTGTAAAAACATTCTTTTAGAGATCATATAGGCATGAGTTTTATCATATCTTTCTTTAAATAAAGATATCTATTGAGATAAACTCAAGTCATCTAGAAAAGAAGTAGAAATCATATGAATCTAAAATCCTATATCAGAATAATAATTAGATGATTCATCTTCTAATTCAAATTTAGTTAGATTCATATTTATTTAATTATCATCATTATTAGATGCTTTCTACAAAATATCTGATTCATATTGAAGTTCATCTTCCTCTAATACTAGCACATATTCATCTTCATCAATTCCATAACTATTCAAAAAATTAATCTTTTCAGATTCTTTTCTCCTATTAAGACATTTATTAGCATAGTGATCACCTTGATAGATGAAACACTTAATAGACTTCTTTTGATAACCATGTTTCTTTTTTATAAATATCCTTTTTGGACCAAACTTCTTTTTACTAAATTTATATCTAGGCTTCCAAGGATTATTGCAAGTGAACTCTTTTTCAGAAGAATATTTGCAAGAATGTGATTTTTTTTTATTACTTTTATCTATGCACATCTATACAACCAAAATTATTATTTAGAGAATTGTAGAATTTTACACCTATCTATTTATGAAACTTCACAGTTTCTTTTTTTGCCTTTCTTTCTACACACAACTTCTCATTAGTTATTTTAATGTTCTGGTTTATTCTTCCAAAGGACATGGTTGGAAGATTTTTACCTATAGTAGCTTTACACTTGATAGCAAAATATTCAAGAAATGATTCTATATACCTAATCTTGTATGCTGGATTAAATATTTCTCTAGAATTATTGAATAGATTTTCTATATTGTACATATATTCATCTAGCCTAGTCATATCACATAATGGAGCTTTAAGAAACTTGACTTTGTTTGCCTCTTTGTAATTATCAAGTGTCTCAACAAATTTAGAAAGTAAAGCATTATAAAGTACATAGATCAATTCTGGATGAGTGTAAATATTTTCATGAAACATTGTATCACTAGTATCCCACCATTAATTTATATTTCCTATGAACCCATTTGTAATATGGTGGATAACATTGAAAAGATATTTTTTAAGACCATGAATCTGTATAATATCCCAAGCTAGCATTACATGAATTATTTCTTTTCTTTTTTCTGGTGGTTCATAATTGAATTTCTAGAAGAAAAGTTGAAGCTTTAGAGTCCTTATTTAAGAATCTAATGGAGGTTTAGATGTTGAAGACTCTCTTGTCTCAAAGTAGCTTTCTATTTCAATAGGCTCTATCTTAGCCATGCCTACTTGGAAGATATTATCAAGAGATTTTTTTGGATTAGGCAGACTCTTTGATTTACACTTCGTAAATAATTTTCTTTGTAATTTTAGAACATTTTGCCAGGAATAGATATTCTGAATATAATTAATATTTTCTGGAAAAACTATTTCTAGATGTGGCTGAGAAGATTGACCTTTATCCTTTATTGAATTTAGAATCTCAAAATAGAACATAGGCTATAACTATGATTTAATACTTCTCTACAAATACTATCAGAAGTTGAAGATAACTGTCTGATTTCTTAGTATGCTTCTTCATGTTTTGTCTCAAAAGTAGATATTTGATTTTTTAAATCTATTTCAAGAGAAAATATGCTAGATTGAAGCTAATCTTGACTCTAACTGATAACATTTTCCTTAGTAATCAAATTTTCTATCTTGGTTTCACTAGATTTGTATTATAGTCTAATGCTATTAGACTCATTATCTATTTTTTGAATAAACTGACTATGTTGAGTAGTAGCATTATCATTCAAAACATTGATTGCTCTAACAAGTTATCTTTTTTGATATAATTCAATGATTTTTAACGTCTTAGAAACATGGTCAAGACTCTATCGTATTTATGAAACTTTATTATTCAAGCATTTGGTTGCAAGATTATTCTAATTCATTAACTTAACTTTGGTAGATTGATCAAGACTTTTCTCAGATATTCTAAGATAATACATTTGTGTTCTAAATTTTCTCATTATGTGAATATTAATTTAAATTAGTAGACTTTGAAATTTTTTTCTCTGTGTATGATTCATTTCCTAAAAGAGTTTTCCATACATGACCTTCTTCATCTTTCTTTGTAGTCATTTTTTTAGAAGTTCCTTCCATATTAACTCTTTTGGCTTCAACAAGTAACTTCTTATTTTTCTCATATAGTTATTGAGTGACTAAATCTCTTATAACCATGTGAATACTATACTAATTTGGATGACTTATAATTTTTTGACAGTCAACATAAAAGTATGAATCTATTTGAGGATCATGGACTTTATTGAGATGTAGACAATGAGGATTTATTGAAGGCAATGGTTGCTACAATTGTAAATTCTGCATATGATCTTTCAAGTCATTATGAGAGTCAAATATAATGATAAATTTGTTTGGAAAATATTTTATAGATGTAGCAAAAGATAAAGATTTTTTGGGATTTTGAACAAAGTTTGTGTCTACTATCTATTTTTTTAGAAACTTAAGATCTAATCAAGAAATTGATTCAACAAGAATTATCTGATTATTTTTAGTTTCTCTACACACCACACTTTTGCCTTAGGTGGGACTATGCTTGACGATAGGATAAAGGGTATTGGTTAAGTGATACATGACTTGATATGTAAGATCAAGAGGATAAGATCCAAGGATCATATCTAATCTATGTGTTTGGAAAAAAAGCTTCAAGACTTTATTTAAATTTTCTTCTTGATGGATAGTTACTATATAATTTGGATAAATAGTTGTAAAGATCAGACCATCATGAGGACCAGTTTGGATAGCATTTTGTAAACAAGCACTAAAGGTGGTATGTATATTATCAAGTAAACATCCTAAAATATTAACATTTAGATCTCTTCTAAATAAAAGAAAAACACTAATAGTAATGGCACCAATATGTAAAAACTTATATTTAAACTAATATTGTAACTGACAGATAGTTTTATCATCAACTATTTGTAAGTGATATTTATAATCATCATTTTGTTTAACTTGAATAATATTTTCAAAAAAAAAAATTATGGAAGTTTTAGAAATAAGATGAAAATGAGAAAGTTTTTCATAAACATCTATAGGTTTAAGAGTTGGGAGTTTCCATTCAAGGCTAGGATTTTATTCATCAAATTCTATAATTACTTCATTTGCAAAAAATAATGAACCAATAGATATATCAAAGAGAGTACAAACATCATATTTACGTACAGTATCTAGAGTTATCTTGTTTGATGCATCCATATTCTTCATATTATTGGTACTATATAGATTTGCTATCATGCATTCCTCACAGCTTTACAAAATCATTCCCTTCTTTATTGTCTAAAGAAAATATGGAGATAGAAGACCAGAATAACAATAAAATAGATACAAATAACAAGAGATGAAATTATAATTTTATTGATATATCAAAGAGATATTACAAAAGAAATAGGTTTTTATAGGGCTTGAATATGGCTCATGACTCTGATATCAGTAAACTATAGGATCATTGTATTGCTTAAGATATAGAGATTTTATAAAACTTTTATAATAGACTAAGGAAATAACAAACTTAGGAAATTTTTTTGATTCATAGGTTCCTCCAAAAGGGTAAATGAAGAGCATACACTTATTCTTGACTTACTAGGACATAACTCTAGACTTACCACTCTAGACTCGACTCTAGGCATTCGATGTTTGTGACATGAATAACTCACCATATTTATAGGATGAAATGAAAAGATTGAAAGTTGAGATAAAGATGTTGATTCAACAAACACAAGGCAAGATGCTAAAAGTAGGTAGGTTATGGGCCCACTACACACTATCTATCAAGAAAATAAAAACAAGGAATCTACCAACATGGCTAATAGAATACCACATTTTGTAAGTGGTGTGGTCCATAAGAATAAAAGAGCATTAACATGCTCACATTCATGACTACAAATAGACCATGTAACTAGTCTTTAGATTAAATCAATCATCATCATTGAATACATATTCTTCTTGGGGAGAATAGTGGTTGTCATCATCAGAATCTAAGTCAGTATGACTCATATATAATGTTAAATGAATATTTATCATCTGACCATCAGGTGTAGGAGGAAAAATACCCTAATGACTTACTAAAAATATTTTTCAAAGAGTAGCTAACAGTTGAGCAAGAGCTAAGCTAGCATGTAGGTTAGCTTGAAAATTTTGAACTAAGAATATTTCAAACTTAATTCTGAAAGGTATCCTTAAGGAAATAAATACATTCCTTACTTGATCAAGAGGGATACAAATAGAAGGATCATCATAAGCTTTCATAGGCATAATATAATCCACAATTCACATAAGTAATCTAGAATTTTAGTAGATGGCAAAAAACAATTAGTACTAGGGTTAAATATTGGTAAGAAATTAGACCATTAAATTATGAATTCAAACCCATACCTACAAATGAAAATTTTGAAGGGATTATTTATGCCAGCAATCCTTGGATTATTAGCTTAATGGTATAACATTATAATAGAACACCATCTTTTACTATCAGGTTCTTGAAACTATGATGTCCATGCCAAATGAGTGTTATTAAGTTTAGCAAAGGCTTCATGTGATTTTTTGGTGAGAGCATTCATCTCATGAGTTAACTGATTTGCAACAGATGGAGTGGATCTTCATATATGTTGATGGAAATATTCATGCACTTCTATAACTATTACTATCATGACTAATTTTTCTAAATTATCTAACTTGAATTCTATAGATATAAAATCAATAAGACAATTCTTTTTCCCTAAAATATGTTCAATAGAGAAATCAAAATTTGACAAAAAATTTACCCACCTAGTTAACCTACTCACAGATCCTTTCTTCAAATTATTAGTAGAATGAAGAATACTCATAAAGATATTTAAATCAAATCTAACAAGAAATTTATTTAATCTACCAAAAAATATGAAAGATTTAATATCTTTAATAACAACAAGAATTTATTTATGAGTAGTGATAGTTTTTCTGATCTTGTTTAAAATTTCTTGAAGTAAATATGCAAGGCTTCTTTGAGTGATAGTTTTTTTGAGCCTATTTAAAATTTATTGAAGTAAATATGCAAGGCTTCTTCAAATTATCTGATAATATTTTTTTAATAATATCACCCTAATATAAATCTGAGGCATCTATCTCAATGATCTTTAGACCATTGCTAGGTAGCACTAGAGGTGGTAAATTCTGACAATTTTGCTTTATCTTTTGAATAATTTTTGTCATCTCATTAGACCGTGCTGGAGGATTCTTCGATAAAATTTTATTTAGAATAATTATATTTTTTGCAATGTTATAATAATATCCAACTACATAGTTTACATAGCCAAGAAATCTTTATAACCATTTTTTATCTTTCAGCTCATCAGGAAAAATGTTGATATTCTTAAAAATATGTTCTTATATTACAACTTTCCTTGATTTTATAGTAACCTTTAGATACTCAATTTCATCTTTAAAAACTGATATTTTCATCTTAGATAGAACCAAACCATTGTCATATACAATTTGATAGAATTATTCTAGATGATTGAGATATTCTTTAGGCGATCTTGAAAAAACTAATATATCATCTATATAGATAATGATAAAATTGGAGTATGCTAAAAAAAAATTATTTATCATTTCTTAAAATATACTAGGATTAGTTTTTAGACTAAAAGGTAGAACATTCCATTTATATTGGCCAAAAAGAGTAGCAAAAGTAGTTTTGTACATGTCTTGTTATGCCACTTATATATGCTAGAATCTTGATTTTAGATCAAACTTACTGTAAACTTTACTTCCATTTATTCTTTATAATATTTCATCTTTTGAAGGAATAGGATGTTGAATAGGTAAAACATACTCATTAAGAGAGACATAATTTATAACTAGTCTCTTCTTACCTCTTATCTGCTATGATCTTTTATTTACATAAAATACTTCACATGTCCCAGCACTATTGGAATCCCTTATCAAACCCTTTTCTTTCAATTATTTTATTTCTTAAAAACATTTTTTCCTAAGTGAAGGAGACATTCTTAAATGATGTACCTTAAACTTAGGTTCTATTTCTTTACCATCTTTGTCTTTTACCATCTTCAATTCAATTCTACATTCATGTAGCTTTCTACTTCTGAATGCCAAAGAATTTTTAGAACAAAAATCCTTTCTAAGATTTTCTATTATTGGATCAATACTATCATGACAAATATTTACTTTATGTTGTATCCATCTAGTGTCAACTAGTTTTTTTGGCTTTTTTTTAATGTAATTCTACACTCATATCTAGATTTCTTGTACAAAGAATATTTTTGTGCAAAAATTATTTTATGCAACTAAATTGTGATAGGATGGAAATTTATCAAATTATCTAAACCAATCATCATATCGTACATTGGCATTTCATGCTATACTATCTTAAAATGATAAATAGAGTCACAAAGCACAACAGATATGACTGTAGATAATTCTAAAACCACTATTCTTGCATTGAAATTTCATCAATGAAAATAAACTTTTTACATATCAACATGTTTAGAATGATATCTAACAAGTGAAATATCAGTACCAATATCAAGTAAAACATCCAAACTACATGGTTTAAAACTATTCTATTTTTTTTGAATTTCATAAACTAGATTATTGGTATTATATATTGATATTTGATAGATATTTGAATTATTATGAGATATATCCCCCCATTGAAAATAATATTTGATCTCATTAGTGACTTGGAGTAGCTTTTCTTCAAATAGGTGGTTATGTTTATCAACAAGAGCTTCTTATTTTTAGAGGTCTTGCAATTCAGTCTAAGCTTTAGTAAGAAAGAGCTAAAGCTAAAAAATATGCTTCTTTCATCAAGTAGCTCTATCAAAAGTGTTAGGTTGATAAGCAACTTCAGATGGACATGCTTTCTAGTTTTTAGATTAAAATTCTTTGGATAAAATATCTTTTTCCATTTTTTGCTGGGCTAAATGAAGAGAGTATTTTTGCTCAACAACTACAATTTATTGTTACAAAAACATTCTTTTAGAGACCATATAGGTAGGATTTTTATCATATTTTTTTAAAGGAAAGATATCCATTGAGATAAACTCAAGGCATATCAAAAAAGAGAAAAAATCATATGAATCTTAAATCTTATATCAAAATCATAATTAGATGATTCATCTTCTAATTCAGATTTAGCTAGATTCATATTTATTTGATTATCATCACTATCAAATGATTCCTACAAACTATTTGATTTATATTGAAGCTCATCTTCTTTTAATATTAGCATATATTCATCTTTATCAATTCTATAACTATTAATAAAATTAATCTTTTTGAATTCCTTTCTCCTATTAAGACATTTATTAGCATAGTGATCACCTTGAAAGATGAAACACTTAACAGGCTTATTTTGATAATCATGTTTCTTTTTTTTTAATATCTTTTTTAGACCAAACTTCTTTTTACTAAATTTATATCTAGGCTTACAAGGCTTATTATAAGTGAACTCTTTTCTAGAAGAACATTTATAAGAATGTGATTTCTTCTTTTTTTTGTACTTCTTATATTTATGTACATTCATACAACCAAAATTATTAGCTAAAAAATTGTAGAATTTTGCATCTATCTATTTATGAAATTTTATAGTTTCTTTTTGTGTCTTTTTTTCTGCACACAACTTCTCATTAACTATTTTAATGTTCTAGTTTATTCTTCCAAAGGACATGGTTGGAAGATTTTCACCCATAATAGTTTTATACTTGATAGAAAAATATTTAAAAAATGATTCTATATACCTAATTTTGTATGTTGGATTAAATATTTCTCTACAATTATAGAATAGATTTTCTATATAGCACATATATTCATCTAATTTGGTCATATCACACAATTGAGATTTAATAAACCTGGCTTTGTTTGATTCTTCATTATTATCAAATGTCCCAACAAATTTAGAAAGTAAATTGTTGCAAAGTGCAGAGATCAGTTCTAGATGAGTGTAAATGCTTTCTTGAAACATTGTACCACTAGCATCCCACCATTCGTTGATATTTCTTATGAACTCATTTGTAATCTATTGGCTAACACTAAAATGATCTTTTTTAAGACCATGAATCTGTACACTGGCCCAAGCTAGCATTGCATGAATAATTTATTTTCTTTTTTCCTATGGTTCATAATTGAATTTTTAAAAGAAATGTTGAAGATTTAATGTCCTTATTTAAGAGTCTAATAAAATTTTAGATGCTGAAGACTCTCCTATCTCAAAGTAGCTTTCTATTTTAGTAGGCTCTATCTTAGCCATGCCTACTTAGAAGATCTTATCAAGAGATTTTTATGGATCAAGTAGAATCTTTGATTTAGACTTCATAAATGATTCTCTTTGTAATTTTAGAAATTTTTTCCAAGAATGGATATTCTAACTATAATCGATATTTTTTAAAACAACTATTTCTAGCTATGGTCAAGAAGATTATACTTTATCCTTTATTGAATTTAAAATCTCAGGAATAGTAGATATGTTAGAACTATGATTTACTATTTCTCTAGCTATACTATCAGAAGATAAAGATAACTATCTAATTTCTTGGTATGTTTCTTTATGTTTTATCTCAAGAATAGACATTTAAATTTTTAAATCTATTTCAAGAGAAACTACATTAGACTAAAGTTGGTCTTGACTCTGACTGATAACCTTTTCCTCAGTAATAAAATTTTATATCTTAGCTTTAGAATATTATTGTTGTAGTCTAATGCTACTAGACTCATTATCTATTTTTTGAATACACTCACTATGTTGAGTAGTAACATTATCATTCAAAACATTGATTGTTGTAGCAAGTTATCTTTTCTGATATAATTCAATGTTTTTTAACATCTTAGAAACCTGATCAAGACTCTACTATATTTATGAAACCTTATTATTCAAGCATTTGGTTGTAATATTATTCCAATTCATTATTTTGACTTTAGCAGATTGATCAAGACTTTTGTCAGATGTTCTAAGATAATACATTTATGAACTAAATTTTTTATCAAGTAAATATTGATTGAAATTAGTAGACTTTGGGATTTATTTTTCTATGTATGATTCATCTCCTAAATGATTTTTACATACACGACCTTCTTCATCTTCCTTTTTAGTCTTTTCTTTAGAAGTTCCTTCCATATTAACTCTTTTGGCTTCAACAAGTAACTTCTTATTTTTCTCAAGTAGTTCTTGAATGGCTAAATCTATTTTAACCATATGAATACTAGATTGATTTGGATGAGTTATAATTTTTTTATAGTCAACATAGAAGTATAAATCTATTCGAGGATCATATACTTTTTTGAGATGCAGATAATGAGGATTGACTGAAGGCAATAGTTGATGCAATTGTATTCTGTATAAATCTATTTGAGGATCATAGACTTTTTTGAGATGCAAACAATGAGGATTGATTGAAGGCAATAGTTGATGCAATCATATACTCTAGGGAATATTTTAGTGGCAAATTTTCATATTTTGGCGAATTTGAGGTTTCACCAGTGTAATTTTTGGCAATTTCTAAGCCCTTCCATGGTTTCCTGGTCGCCAAGCTTTGTTGGGTTTACCTAGTTGCTAGCATTGTAATCGCCAAGGCAAATGTTACGTTTGAGTTTTTCCCTGGTGGTATTCTCCTTTCACGCAGCCGACCAGGTAACGCTTATTGTGGAATGTTTGCTGGGTTTCAAGTTTCCATTCCATGCCGTAAGGGAGAATTTGCCATCCCAGTTTCATTTTACTGCAGAGGAGTCGGCTTGTTTAACCTTTTTTTTTAACCTTATTATACTTTAAGTTATATTTTATTTATATACTTTCAAGATGTTTGAGAGGGGTTTCAGACCGCTAGGAGCTATAATGCAAATTCTAGGTTTTGGAGGATCCTATCATATTTCAGAGTTAGTCAGATTTCAGGGTTTCAGGGTTTCAATCTTAGCCATATTTCAGGGTTTCAAGATTTCAAGGAGACATCATAGGAGGTATGAATGCTGCATGAAGGGATGTATGTGTGATAGAATAGTATGAAAATATCTCTCGCAAAGTGATAGAATAGTATAATTTTTTTGTGGTTTTAAAATAACACAATTCGCCCAGATTTTACACATTGTTTGAGAGACTATAAATGATTCGCCAATGGAGATTATTATTTTTTCTTTGTAAACTATTTTTTTTTCCACAAAAAATAAATTTGATAAATTATTTTTACACCTTTCACCAAATTTTTACACCTTTTCTAAAGGAGGGGTTTCTTAAAGTATACCCTGGTATACTTTGCATATGATATTTAAAGTCATTGTGAGAGTCAAATCTAATGATAGATTTATTTGGTGAATATTTTATAGATGTAGAAAAAGATAAGGATTTCTTGGGATTTTGGACATAGTCTATGTCTACTATCTATTTTCTAGGAAACTTAAGATTTAACCAAGAAATTGATTCAATAGGAATTATTTGATTATTTTTAATTGCTATACACACCAAGCTTTTACCTTTCGTAAGAGTATGCTTGATAGCAAGATGAAGGGTATTGGTTAAATGAATCACCTAGTATTTAATAGCAAGAGGACAAGAGTTAGGGTTCATATCTAATCCATGGGTTTGGAGAATAAGCTTCAAGATTTTATTTTAATTTTCTTCTTGATAGATGGCTGCTAGATAATTTGGATAAATAGTTGTAAAGATCAGACCATCATGAAGGCCATTTTGGACAATATTTTGTTAATAAGCACTAAAAGTGGTAGGTCTATTATTGAGTAAACATCCTCAAATATTGACATTCAGACCTCTTTTGAATAAAGAAAAAACATCAATATTAATGGCACCAATATGTAAAAACTTATATTTAAACTAAGATTTTAATTGATGGATAGTTTTATAATCATTATTTTGTTTAACTTGAATAACATTTTCAAAAAAAAATTATGGAAGTTTTAACAATAAGATGAAAAAGAGAAAGCTTATCATAAACATCTGTAAGCTTAAGAGTTAGGAGTTTCCATTCAAGGCTAGGATTTTCTTCATCAAATTCTACAGATGCTTCATTTATAGAAAAGAATGAACTAGTAGATATATTGGAGATAGTACAGATATTAGATGTTCTTGTATTGCTTAAGACATAGAGAGTTTTAAAATATTTTAGAATAGACTAAGGAAATAACAAACTTAGGAAAAGTTTTTGATTCATAAGTTCCCATAGAAAGATAAGTGAAGAGCATATGCTTATTCCTGACTCACTAAAACACAACTCTAGACTTACCACTCTAGACTCGACTCTAGGCATTCAATGTTTATGACATGAAGAACTCTCCATATCTATAAGATGAAATGAGAAGATTGACAGTCGAGACAAAGATGCTAAATCGATGAACATAAGGTAAGATGATAAAATTAGGTGGGTAATGGGCCCACTACACACCATCTATCAAGAAAAGACAAACAAATAATCTACTAACATGACCAATAGAATATCACCTTTTATAAGTAGTGAGGTATACAAGACTAAAATAGGGTTAACATGCCCACATTCATGGCTATGAATAGATCCTATAACTATTCTTTAGATTAAAGCAGTCGTCATCATTGAATTCATATTCCCCTTTGGGAAAATAGTGGTTGTCATTATCAAAATCTAAATCGATATGATCCATGTATAATGTTGAAGGAATCTTTAACATCTGACCACCAAGTGTAGAAGGAAAAATAGCTTGATGATTTATTGTAAACCTTTTCCAAAGAGTGGTTAACGGTTGAGAAAAAGCTAAGACAACATGTAAGTTAGCCTAGAAATTTTGAACTGAGAATATTTTGAACTTAATTCTGAAAGGTATCCTTAAGACAATAAATATATTACATACTTGATAAGGAGGCACATGAATAGAAATATTATCAGAAGCTTTCATAAGCATAAAATAATTAAAAATTCAAATAGGTAATGTGGAATTTTAATATATGAATAGAATTTTTTAGTAGCAAGGTTAAAGCTTGGCCAAAAAGTAGACCATTGAACTAGGAATTGAAAACTATCCCTGTAAATGAAATTTTTAAAGGAATTATTTATACCAATAATCCTTGGATTATTAGCTTCATGGTATAACATTATAGTAGAACACCATATTTTACCATTAGGTTCCTGAAACTATGATGTCCATGCCAAATGAGTGTTATTAAGTTCAATAAAGGCTTCTTGAGATTTTATGGAGAGATCATTCATCTCATGAGTTAACTAATTTGCAATAGATGGAGTGGATCTGAATATATGCTGATGGAACTCTTCATGCACTTCTATAATTGTTACTAACATGACTAATTTTTTTGAATTATCTAAATTGAATTCTCTAGATATAAAATCAGCAAGATAATTCTTTTTTTCTCGAAATATGTTTAATATAAAAATAAAAATCTAATAGAAAAGTTTCCCACCTAGTTAACCTGCTCATAGATATTTTATTTAGATTATCAGTAGGATGAAGAATACTCATAAAGTTATTTAAATCAGATTTAACATGAAATTTCTCTGATCTAACAAAAAACATGAAAGCTTTAATAACTTTAATAACAACAAGAATTTATTTATGAGTAGAGTGATAGTTTTTCTAAGCCTATTTAAAATTTATAGAAATAAATATTCAAGGCTTATGTAAACTATTTCATAATATTTATTTAATAATAGCACCTTAATATAAATCTGAGGTGTCTGTCTCAATGATCTTTAGGCCATTAATAGGTAGAATTAAAGGTGGTAAATTTTGATAATTCTACTTTATTTTTTGAATAGATTTTGTCATCTCATCAGACCATGCTGGAAGATTCTTTGATAACTTTTTATTTAGAAGAATTTTATCCTATGCAATGTTATAACAATATCCAGACACATTGTTTACACAGCTAAGAAACCTCTGTAATAATTTATTAACTCATCAAGGAAATTTTTAGTATTCTTTAAAATATGTTTTGATATTGTAACTTCTTTTAATTTTATAGTAACCCCTAGAAACTCAATTTCATCTTTAAAAATTGATAATTTATTCTCAAATAGAACCAAACCATTATCATGATGAACAAAATTTTCTCAACATACTCTAATTTTATCATTGTCTATATAGATGATATAACTGCTCTAGATGATTGAGATGTTCTTTAGGCAATCTTGAAAAAACTAATATATCATCTATATTGACAATGATAAAATTAGAGTATGCTAAGAAAATTTTGTTCATCATTTCATGAAATATACTAAGAGAAGTTTTCAAACCAAAAGTTAGAACATTCTATTCTTATTGGCCAAAAAGAGTAACAAAAGCAATTTTGTACCTATCTTGTTCTGCCACTTGTATCTACCAAAATCCTAATTTTAGATCAAACTTGCTATAAAATTTACTTCTATTTAATCTTTATAAAATTTCATCTTTTGAAGGAATAGGATGTTGAATAGGTAAAACATACTTATTAAGAGGGACATAATTTATAACTAATCTCTTCTTACCCCTTATCTGATCTGATCTTTTATTTACATAAAATCCTTCACATGCCCAAGGGCTATTGGAATCCATTATCAAACCCTATTTTCTCAATTATTTTATTTTCTAAAAACATTCTTCCCTAAGTGAAGGAGATATTGTTCAATGATGTGCCTTAAATTTATTTTTCTTTTTCTTAACCATCTTCAATTCAATTCTACATTCATGTAGTTTTCTAATTCTGAATGTTAAAATATTTTCATAACAATAATCCTTTCTAAGATTTTCTATTATTGGATCAATACTAGCATGACAAAGATTTACCATCTATTGTATCCATCTGGTTTCAATTAGTTTCTTTGGATTTTCTTTTAATGGAATTGTACATTCATATCTATATTTATTGTACAAAGAATATTTTTATACAAGAATTATTTCATGTGGCTAAATTTTGATAGGATATAAATTTGTCAAATTATCTAAATCAATCATCATATCATACATTGGAATTTCATTCTAGACTATCTTAAAATGATAAATACAGTCACCAAGCATAACAGGGATGACTATAGACAATTCTAAAACCACTATTTTTGTATTGAAAGTTAATCGATGGAAATCAACTTTCCACCTATCAGTAGGAATAGAATGATATCTAGGAAGTGAAATATTAACACCAGTATCAAGCAAGACATCCAAACTATATGGTTTAAAACTATACCATTTTATTTAAATTTCACAAACTGGATTATTATTAATATATATAGATACCTGATGGATATTTAAATTATTATGAGAGGTATCCCCCCCTTCAAAATGAGATTCGATCTCATTAGTGATCTAAAATAGCTCTTCTTCAAAGAGGTGTTCATGTTCATCATCAAGAGCTTCTTCCTTCAAGAGATCTTAAAATTTAATTTGAGATTTAGCGAGAGAGATGAAGCTAAAAAATATGCTTCTTTCACCAAGTATATCTATCATAAGTGTCAATTTAATAAGAATCTTCAGCTAAAGATGATTTCTAGTATTTAGACTGCAATTCTTTGGATAAAATATCCTTTTTTTCTAGGCTAAATGAAGAGAGTATTTTTGCTCAGTAAATATATTTTGTTATTGAAAAAATATTCTTTCAAATATCATATAGGTAGGAGTTTTATCATATCTTTCTTTAAGAAAAGATATTTGTTGAGATAAACTCAAGGCATCTATAAAAAGAGTATAAATTATATGAATCTAAAATCTTATATCATAATCATAATGAAATGATTCATCTTCTAATTTAGATCCAACTAGATTCATATTTATTTGTTTATTATCACTATCAGATGCTTTCCACAAAATATTTCATTTATATTGAAGCTTGTCTTCTTCTAATACTAGCACATATTCATCTTCATCAATTCCATAACTATTCAAAAAATTAATTTTTTTATATTTTTTTCTCTTATTAAGATATTTACTAGCATAGTGATCACCTTGATAGATGAAACACTTAACAAGCTTCTTTTGATTACCATGTTTCTTTTTTTTTAATATCCTTTTTAGACCAAACTTATTTTTACTAAATTTATATCTAAGCTTACAAGGCTTATTATAAGTGAACTCTTTTCCATAAGAATATTTACAAGAATACGATTTCTTCTTTATTGTTTACTAATTTTATCTATGCGCATCCATACAACTAAAATTATCATTTAGAGAATTGCAAAATTTTGTACCTATCTAACTTCATAGTTTCTTTTTGTACCCTTCTTTCTGCACACAACTTCTCATTAACTACTTTAATGTTCTGGTTTATTCTTCCAAAGGACATGATTGGAAGATTTCTACCCATAGCTACTTTATACTTGGTAGAAAAATATTCAAGAAATGATTTTATATACCTAATCTTGTATGCTAGATTAAACATTTCTCTAAAATTATAGAATAGATTTTCCATATATCACATATATTCATCTAACCTAGTCATATGACACAATTGAGATTAAAGAAACTTGGCTTTGTTTGCCTCTTTGTCATTATCAAATGTCCTAATAAATTTAGAAAGTAAAGCATTGCAAAGTGTAGAGATCTATTTTGGATGAGTGTAAATACTTTCATGAAACATTGTACCACTAGCATCCCACCATTCCTCGATGTTTTCTATGAACACATTTGTAATTTGTTGGCTAACAATCAAAGGATCTTTTTTAAGACCATGAATTTGTACACTATCCCAAGCTAACATTGCATGAATCATTTCTTTTCTTTTTTTTGGTGGTTCATAATTACATTTCTAGAAGAAAAGTTAAATATTTAGAGTCCTCATTTGAGAATATAATGGAGGTTTAGATGTTTAAAACTCTCTTATCTTAAATTAGTTTTTTATTTCAATAGGCTCTATTTTAGCCATGCCTACTTGAAAGATCTTATCAAGAGATTTTTCTAGATCAGGTAGACTCTTTGATTTAGACTTTATAAATGATTCTCTTTGTAATTTTAGAACATTTTTTTAAGAATAAATATTCTAACTATATTCAATATTTTTTAGAATAACTATTTCTATCTTTGGTCAAGAAGATTGGCCTTTATCCTTAATTGAATTTAGAATCTCAGGAATAGTAGATAGGCTAGAACTATGATTTACTATTTTTCTAGCTATACTATTAGAAGTTGAAGATAACTATCTAATTTTTCGTATGCTTCTTCCTATTTTATCTCAAGAATAAATATTTAATTTTTAAATTTGTTTCAAGAGAAACTATAATATATTGAAGCTAATCTTGACTCTGATCGATAACCTTTTTCTAAGTAATTAAATTTTCTATCTTGGCATCAACATATTATTGTTGTAGTGTAATGCTACTAGACTCATTATCTATTTTATGAATAAGTTGATTGTGTTGATTAGTAACATTATCATTTAAAATATTTATTACTCTAGCAAGTTTTTTTTCTTAATATAAGTCAATGCTTTTTAACAACTTAGAAACTTGGTCAAAATTCTACTATATTTCTACTCAGCAGTTACAATTTGATATTGCAAAAAGATTCTTTTAGAGATTATATAGGCATAAGTTTTATCATATCTTTCTTTAAGGAAAGATATCTATTGAGATAAATTCAAGGCATATGAAAAAAAAGTAGAAATCATATGAATCTTAAATCTTAAATCATAATCATAATTAGATGATTCATCTTCTAATTCAGATTCCACTAGATTCATATTTATTTGATTATCATCACTATCAGATGCTTTCCACATAATATCTAATTTATATTGAAGCTCATTTTCTTCTGATACTAGCACATATTCATCTTTATCAATTTCATAACTATTCAAAAAATTAATATTCTTGAATTCTTTTCTCCTATTAAGACATGTATTTGCATAGTGATCACATTGACAGATAAAATACTTAATAGGCTTCTTTTGATAATCATTTTTTTTAATATCCTTTTTGGACCAAACTTCTTTTTACTAAATTTATATCTAGGCTTCGAAGGCTTATTATAAGTGAAATATTTTCTAGAAGAACATTTGCAAAAATGTGATTTCTTCAGTTTTTTATACTGCTTCTATCTATGTATATCCATATAACTAAAATTATCATCTAGAAAATTATAGAATTTTGCATCTATCTAGTTATGAAACTTCATAGTTTCTTTCTATGCCTTTCTTTCTACACACAACTTCTCATTAACTGGTTTAATGTTCTAGTTTATTCTTTCGAAGGACATGGTTAGAATATTTTCACCCATAACAGCTTTATACTTGGTAGCAAAATAGTTAGAAAATGATTCTATATACCTAATCTTGTATGTTGAATTAAATATTTCTTTAGAATTATAAAACAAATTTTTTATATAACACATATATTCATCTAACCTAGTCATATCACATAATTGAGCTTTAAGAAACATGGCTTTATTTGCTTCTTTATCATTATCAAGTGTCCCAATAAATTCAAAAAGTAAAGCATTGTAATGTATAGAGATCAGTTCTAGATGAGTGTAAATTTTTTTATGAAACATTATACCACTAGCATCCCACCATTCCTTGATGTTTTCTATGAACTCATTTGTAATTTATTGTCTAACACTGAAAGGATCTTTTTTAAGACCATAAATTTGTACACTGGCCTAAGCTAGCATACATGAATCATTTATTTTCTTTTTTCTTGTGGTTCATAATTAAATTTCTAAAAGAAAGGTTGAATATTCAAAGTCATTATTTGAGAATCTAATAGAATTTTAGATGTTGAAGACTCTCCTATCTCAAAGTAGCTTTCTATTTTAGTAGGCTCTATCTTAGCCATTCCTATTTGGAAGATCTTATCAAGATATTTTTCTAGATTAGGTAGACTCTTTGATTTATACTTCGTAAATGATTTTTTTTTTAATTTTAGAAAATTTTGCTAGAAATAGATATTCTGACTATAATCAATATTTTTTTAAACAACTATTTCTAGTTGTGGTCGAGAAGATTGGCCTTTATCTTTTATTGAATTTAGAATCATAGGAATAGTAGATAGGTTAGAACTATGATTTACTATTTCTCTAGCTATACTATCAAAAGCTAAAGATAGTTGTCTGACTTCTTGGTATGCTTCTTCATGTTTTATCTAAAGAGTAGACATTTGATTTTTTAAATCTATTTCAAGAGAAACTATACTAGACTGAAGCTGATCTTGACTCTAAATATTAACTTTTTCCTCAATAATAAAATTTTGTATCTTTGCTTTAGTATATTATTGTTGTATTCTAATTCTATTAGACTCATTATCTATTTTCTAAACAATCTGACTATGTTGAGTAGTAACATTATCATTTAAAATATTGATTGCTCTAACAGTTTATCCTTTTTGATATAACTCAATGCTTTTTAATATATCAAAAACTTGGTCAAGACTCTACTATATTTCAAAAAAATTATTATTCAAGCATTTGGTTACAAGATTATTTTAATTCATTAACTTGACTTCAGTAGATTGATCCAGACTTTTGTTAGATGTTCTAAGATAATATATTTATGCTCTAAATTTTCTATCAGGTGAATATTGATTGAAATCAGTAGACTTTGGGATTCCTTTTTCTGTATGTGATTTATCTCCTAAAGAATTTTTCTATACATGACCTTCTTCATCTTCATTGTTAGTCTGTTCTTCAGAAGTTCCTTCTATATTAAGTCTTTTGGCTTCAGGAAGAAACTTTTTATTTTTCTTAAATAGTTCTCAATTGGTTAAATCTCTTTTAACCATGTGAATACTAGACTGATTTGGATGACTTATAACTTTTTGATAGTCAATATAGAAGTATGAATCTATTTAAGGATCATGGACTTTATTAAGATACAAACAATGAGAATTGATTGAAGGCAATGGTTACTATAATTGTATACTCTGCATATGATCTTTCAAATCATTATGAGAGTTAAATCTAATGATAGATTTTTTTGGAAAATATTTTATAGATGTAGTAAAAGATAAGGATTTCTTGGGCTTTTGGACAAATTCTATGTCTAATATCTATTTTTTGAGAAACTTAAGATTTAACTAAAAAATTAATTCAGTAGGAATTATATAATTATTTTTTATTGCTCTACACACCAAGCTTTTTCCTTACGTAGGAGTATGCTTGACACCAAGATAAAGGGTATTGGGTAAGTAATACATGACCTGGTATTTAATAGCAAGAGGACAAGAGCTAGGGATCATATTTAATCCATAGATCTAGATAAAAAGCTTTAGAGTTTTAATTAGATTTTATTCTTGATGGATAGCTACTAGATAATTTGGGTAAATAGTTGTGAAGATTAGACCATCATGAAGACTAGTTTGGACAACATTTTGTAAACAAGCACTAAAGGTGTTATGTCTATTATCGAGTAAACATCCTAAAATATTGACATTTAAACCTCTTCTGAATAAAGAAAAAACACCAATAATAATGACACCAATATGCAAAAACTTATATTTAAATTGAGATTTTAATTGATGACTAGTATCATTAACTATTTGTAAGTGATATTTATAATCATCATTTTGTTTAACTTGAATAATATATTTTTTTAAATTATAGAATTTTTAGCAATAAGATGAAAAGGATAAAGCTTGTCATAAGCATCTGTAATCTTAACATTTAGGATTTTCCATTCAAGGCTAAGATTTTTTTCATCAAATTCTATAGTAGCTTTATTTGCCAAAAAAAATGAATCAATAGATATATCAGAGAGAGTATAGATATCAGATGTTCTTATATTGATTAAGACATAGAGAGTTTACAAAACTTTTATAATAGACTAAGGAAATAACAAACTTAGGAAAAAATTCTAATTCACAAGTTCCCATAGAAGGGCAAGTGAAGAGCATATGCTTATTCTTGACTCACTAAAACACAACTCTAGACTTACTACTCTAGACTCAACTCTAGGCATTCAATGTTTGTGACATGAAGAAGTCCCCATATTTATAGGATGAAATGAGAATATCGATGGTCAAGACAAAGATGTTGAATTGACAGACACAAGGTAAGATGCCAAAATTAGGTGGGTTATGGGCCTACTACACACCGTCTATCAAGAAAAGATAAACATAGAATCTGCTAACATGACCAACAAATTGCCAAATTTTGTAAGTAGTGAGGTTCACAAGACTAAAAGAGGGTTAATGTGCCCACATTCATGGCTATGAATAGATATCATAACTAGTCTTTAGATTAAATCGGTCATCATCATTGAATTCATATTCTCCTTTAGGAGAATAATGGTTGTCATCATTAGAATGTAAATCGATGTGTTCCATGTATAATGATGAAGGAATCCTTAACATCTGACTGCCAGGTGTAGAAGGAAAAATATCTTGATCACTTATTGTAAACCTTTTCCAAAAAGCAGTTAATAGTTGAGCAAGAGCTAAGCCAACATGTACATTAGCTTGGAAATTTTGAACTGAGAATATTTCAAACTTAATTTTGAAAGGTATACTTAAGACAATAAATATATTCCTTACTTGATCAGGAGGGATATGAATAGTATGATCATCATAAGATTTCATAAGCATAACATAATCCAAAAATTCAAATAGGTAATCTAGAATTTTAATAGATGACTAGAAATTGTTAGTAGCAAAGTTAAAGCTTGGCCAAAAAATAGACCATTGAACTAGGAATTCAAAACCATGCTTGCAATTGAAATTATTGAATGGATTATTTATACCAGTAATCCTTGGATTATTAGCTTCATGGTATAACATTATAGTAGAACACCATCTTTTACCATCAGGTTCCTGAAACTATGATGTCCATGCCAAATGAGTGTTATTAAGTTCAATGGAGGCTTCTTAAGAATTTTTAGTGAGAGCATTCATCTCATGAGTTAACTAATTTAAAATATATGGAGTGGATCTCAATATATGCTAATGGAAATCTTCATGTACTTGTATAACTGTTACTACCATGACTAATTTTTTTAAATTATCTAAATTGAATTCTCTAGATATAAAATCAGCAAGACAATTTTTTACCTCAAAATATGCTTAATAGAGAAATCAAAATCTGATAAAAAAGATGCCCACATGGTTAACCTACTCACAGATCCTTTCTTTAGATTATTATTTGAATGAAGAATACTCATAAAGTTATTTAAGTCAGATCTAAACAAAAATTTCTCTGATCTAACAAAAAATATGAAAATTTTAATAGCTTTAATAACAACAAAAAATATGTTTATGAGTAGAGTGATAATTTTTCTAAGCCTCTTTAAAATTTCTAGAAGCAAATCTTCCAAGCTTCTCTAAACCATCTGATAATATTTCTTTAAGAATAACACCCCAATATAAATCTAAGGCTTCTATCTCAATAATCTTTAGATCATTACCAGGTAGAACTAGAGGTGATAAATTCTGAAAATTCTACTTTATTCTTAGAACAAATTTTGTCATCTCATTAGACAATAGTCTAAGATTATTCGATAACCTTTTATTCAGAAGAATTTTATCCTATGTAATGTTATAATAATATCCAGCTACATAGTTTACATAGCTAAAAAATCTCTATAATATGTTTTTATCTTTTAACTCATCGTGAATTTTTTTTATATTATTTAAAACACGTTTTTGTGCTGTAACTTCCCTTAATTTTATAGTAACCCCTAGAAACTCAATTTCATCTTTAAAAATTAACATTTTATTTTCAGATAGAACCAAACCATTATCATACACAATTTGATAGAATTGCTCTAGATGATTGAGATGTTCTTTAGGTGATCTTGAAAAAACTAATATATCATCTATATAGACAATGATAGAATTAGAGTATACTGAGAATTTTTTTTCATCATTTCTTGAAATATACTAAGAGTAGTTTTCAGACCAAAAGATAGAATATTCCATCCATATTGGCCAAAAGGAGTAACAAAAGTAATTTTGTACCTATCTTGTTCTGCCACTTGTATTTGCCAGAATCTTGATTTTAGATCAAACTTACTGTAAACTTTACTTCCATTTATTCTTTATAATATTTCATCTTTTGAAGGAATAGGATGTTGAATAGGTAAAACATACATATTAAGAGGGACATAAGTGATAACTAGTCTCTTCTTAGCCCTTATCTACTCTGATCTTTTATTTACATAGAATCCTTCACATGCCTAAGGGCTATTGGAATCCCTTATCAAATCCTATTTTTTTAATTATTGTATTTCCTAAAAAACATTATTCTCTAAGTGAAGGAGATATTCTTGAATGATGTTACTTAAACTTATGTTCTATTTTTTTACCATCTTTATATTTTACCATCTTCAATTCAATTCTATATTCATGTAGTTTTCTACTTCTGAATATTAGAGGATTTTCATAACAACAATCCTTTATAAGCTTTTTTATTATTAGATCAATACTACCATGACAAAGATTTACCTTCTATTATATCCATCTAGTGTCAGTTGGTTTCTTTGGCTTTTCTTTTAATGGAATTCTAAATTCATATCTAGACTTCTTGTATGAAGAATATTTTTATGTAAGAATTATTTCATGTGACTGAATTGTGATAAGATATAAAGTTTTCAAATTATTTAAACCAATCATCATATCATACATTGGCATTTCATGCTAGACTATCTTAAAATGATAAATAGATTCATCAAGCATAATAGGTATGAGTTCAGATAATTTTGAAAACATTATTTTTATATTGAAAGTTAATCGATGTATATCAGCTTTCCACATATTAAGAGGAATAGAATGATATCTAGCAACTGAAATATCAGCACTAGTATCAAGCAAGACATCCAAACTATATGGTTTAAAACCATCTCATTAGATTTGAATTTCATAAACTAGATTATTAGTATTGTATACTGATATCTAATGGATGTTTTAATTATTATGAGAGGTATCCCCCCTTCAAACTAAGATTTGATCTTATTAGTTATCTGGAGTAGCTCTTCTTCAAAGAGGTGTTCATATTCATCAGTAAGAGATTCTTCCTTCAAGAGATCTTAAAATTTAGTATGAGTTTTAGTGAGAAAGAGATGAAGCTAAAAAATATGCTTCTTTCACCAAGTAGCTCTATCATAAGTGTCAGGTTGATAAACGGCTTCAATCGGAGATGATTTTTAGTTTTTATACTAAAATTCTTTGGATAAAATATCCTTTTTCCTTTTTTTCTGGGCTAAATGAAGAGAGTATTTTTGCTCAGTAGCTACAATTTTTTATTATAAAAACATTCTTTCAAAGATCATATAGGTAGGAGTTTTATCATATCTTTCTTTAAGGAAAGATATCTATTGAGATAAACTCAAGATACCTGGAAAAAGAGTAAAAATTATATGAATCTAAAACCTATATTAGAATCATAATCATATGATTCATCTTCTAATTCATATTCATCTAGTTTCATATTTATTTTATTATCATCACTATCAGATGCTTTCTATAAAATATCTGATTCATATTGAAGCTCATATTCTTATAATACTAGTACATATTCATCTTCATCAATTCCATAACTATTCAAAAAATTAATTGTTTTAGATTCTTTTCTCTTATTAAGACATTTATTAGCATAGTGATTAGCTTGACAGATGAAACACTTAATAAGCTTCTTTTGATTACCATGTTTCTTTTTTTTTAATATCCTTTTTAGACCAAACTTCTTTTTACTGAATTTATATCTAGGCTTCCAAAGCTTAATATAAGTGAACTCTTTTATAGAAGAATATTTACAAGAATGTGATTTATTATTTATTTTATACTACTTTTATCTATGCACATCTATACAGCCAAAATTATCATCTAGAGAATTGTAGAATTTTGCCCCTATCTATTTATGAAACTTCATAGTTTCTTTATTCGCCTTTCTTTCTACACATAGCTTCTCATTAACTACTTTAATGTTTTATTTTATTATTTCAAAGGACATGGTTGGAAGATTTCTACCCATAACTACTTTATACTTGGTAGAAAAATATTCAAGAAATGATTCTATATAACTAATCTTGTATTCTAGATTAAAGATTTATCCAAAATTATAGAATAGGTTTTCCATACAGCACATATATTCATCTAGCTTGGTCATATCACACAATTGAGTTTTAAGAAAATTGTCTTTGTTTACATCTTTGTCATTATCAAGTGTCCCAATAAATTTAGAAAGTAAAACATTGCAAAGTGCAGAGATCAATTTTAGATGAGTGTAAATGCTTTCATGAAACATTGTACCACTAGCATCGCATCATTCCTTAATATTTCCTATGAACCTATTTGCAATATATTGGCTAACACTCAGAGGATCTTTTTTAAGACCATGAATATGTACACTATCCCAAGCTAACATTGCATGAATCATTTCTTTACTTTTCTTTGGTGGTTCACAATTGAATTTTTAGAAGAAAAGTTAAAGATTTAGAGTCCTCATTTGAGAATCTAATGGAGGTTTAGATGTTGAATACTTTCTTGTCTCAAAGTAGCTTTCTATTTCAGTAGGCTCTATCTTAGCCATGCCTACTTAGAAGATCTTATCAAGAGATTTTTCTAGATTAGGTAGAATATTTGATTTAGACTTCATAAATGATTCTTTTTATAATTTTAGAAATTTTGCCATGAATGGATATTCTAACTATAATCGATATTTTTTGGAATAACTATTTCTAGCTATGGTCGAGAAGATTGGCATTTTTCCTTTATTGAATTTACAATCTCAAGAATAGAAGATAGGATAGAATTATGATTTACTACTTCTCTAACTATACTATCAGAAGCTGAAGATAGTTGTCTAATTTTTTGGTATGCTTCTTCCTAATTTGTTTCAAGAATAGATATTTGATTTTTTAAATTTGTTTCAAGAGAAACTACAATAGACTGAAGTTGATTTTGACTCTAATTGATAACCCCTTTTTTAGTAATTAAAATTTATATCTTCGATTCAGTAGATTTTTGTTGTAGTTCAATTCTACTGGACTCATTATCTATTTTTTCAACAAGCTGACTGTGTTGAGTAGGAACCTTATCATTTAAAATATTGATTTCTTTAGCAAGTTCTCTTTTTTAATATAACTCAATGTTTTTTAACATCTTATAAACCTGGTCAAGACTCTATTGTATTTATAAAAATTTATTATTCAAGTATTTGGTTGTAAGATTATTCCAATTCATTAATTTGACTTTGGTAGACTGATCAAGACTTTTGTCAGATATTTTAAGATAATACATTTGTGCTTTAAATTTTCCATCAAGTGAATATTGATTGAAATCAATAGACTTTGGGATTCGTTTTTCTATGTATGATTCATCTCTTAAAGGAGTTTTCTATAAATGACCTTTTTCATCTTTTCTTTAGAAGTTCTTTTCATATTAACTCTTTTGTCTTCAGCAAGTAATTTTTTATTTTTTTCAAGTGTTTTTTGAATAGATGATCCCTTTTAAACATGTGAATACTAGACTAATTTAGATGACTTGTAATTTTTTGACAGTCAACACAGAAGTATGAATCTATTTGATAATAATAGACTTTTTTGAGATGTAAATAATGAGGATTAATTGAAGGTAATGGTTGCTACAATTTTATACCCTACATATGATCTTTCAAGTCATTGTGAGAGTCAAATATAGTGATAGATTTGTTTGGAAAATCTTTTATAGATGTAGCAAAAGATAAGGATTTCTTGGAATTTTGGACAAATTATATGTCTACTATCATTTTTTTTGGAAACTTAAGATCTGACCAAAAAATTAATTCAACAAAAAATATCTAACTATTTTTAGTTGCTTTACACACCATGTTTTTATCTTATACGGGAGTATGCCTTACAATAGAATTAAGGGTATTGGTTAAGCAATATATACCCTGATTTTTAATAGCAAGAAGACAAGATCTAGGGATCATATCTAATTTATGAGTTTGGAGAAAATGATTTACGACTTTATTTATATTTTCTTCTTGATGGATAGCTACTAGATAATTTGGGTAAATAGTTGTAAAGATCGGACCATCTTGAAGACTAGTTTAGATAGCATTCTATAAATAATCACTAAAGGCGATATGTCTATTATCGATTCAACATCTTAAAATATTGACATTTAGACATCTTTTGGATTAAAAAAAAACACTAATAGTAATGGCACCAATATGCAAAAAATTATATTTAAACTGATATTTTAACTTATGGATAGTTTTATCATCAACTATATGCAAGTGATATTTATAATCATAATTTTGTTTAACTTGAATAACATTTTCAAAAAAAAAATTATGGAAGTTTTATCAATAAGATGAAATGGAGAAAGCTTATCATAAACATCTTGTAGGCTTAAGAGTTGTGAGTTTCTATTCAGGGCTAAGATTTTCTTCATCAAATTTTACAATTGCTTCATTTTTAGAAAATAATAAACCAATAGATATATCAGAGAGAGTACAAACATTAAATGTACCTATACTATCTAGACTTATCTAGTTTGATGCATCCATAGTCTTCATATCATCGATACTATAAAGATCTACTATCATGCCTTCCTCACAGCTTTACAGGATCATCCCTTATTATCTAAAAAAAATATGGAGACAAAAGACCAGAATAACAACAAGATAGATATAGATAGCAAGAGATGAAAGTATAATTTTATTGATATATCAAAGAGATATAAAAGTAACAGGTTTTTACAGGACCTGGATATGGCTCATGACACATATCTCATGGATTTGATACCATTAAACTATAGGATCACTGTATTGCCTAAGACATAAAGAGTTTACAAATATTTTAGAATAAACTAAAGAAATAATAAAATTAGGAAAAGTTTTTGATTCATAGGTTATGACGAAAGGGTAAGTAAATAGCATATGCTTATTCCTAACTTGCTAAGACACAACTCTAGACTTACCACTCTAGACTTGACTCTAGGCATTCGATGTTTATGACGTGAAGAAATCCCTATATTTATAGGATGAAATGAGAAGATCAATAGTCAAGATAAAGATTTTGAATCGATAGACATAAGGTAAGATGCCAAAATTAGGTGGGTTATAGGCCCACTACACACCATCTATCAAAAAAAGAAAAATAATGAATCTACTAACACAATCGATAGAATACCACCATTTGTAAGTGGTGAGCTCTACAAGACTAAAATAAGGTTAACATGCCCACATTAATGGCTATGAATAGACCCCATAACTAGTCTTTAGATTAAATCAGTCATCATCATTGAATTCATTTTTTTTTTTGGGGAGAATAGTGGTTGTCATCATCAGAATCTAAGTCAGTGTGATCCATGTATAATGCTAAAGGAATATTTAAAATTTGACTTCTAGATGTAGAAGAAAACACAACTTGATAAATTATTTTAAACCTTTTTCCAATGAGTGGTTAACAGCTGAGTAGGAGCTAAGCTAGCATGTAGGTTAGCTTGGAAATTTTGAACTGAGAATATTTCAAACTTAATTATGAAAGGTATCCTTAAAGAAATAAATATATTAATTATTTGATTAGGAGGTATATGAACAATAGGATCATCAAAAGCTTTCATAGGCATAACATAATCTAAAAATTCAAATAGATAATCTAGAATTTCAATAAATGACCAAAAAAATTGAGTATCAAGGTTAAAGCTTGGCCAGAAAGTAGACCATTGAATTAAGAATTCAAAACCATGCTTGAAAATGAAATTTTTGAAGGGATTATTTATGCTAATAATCCTTGAATTATTAGCTTCATGGTATAATATTATAGTAGATCACCATCTTTTACCATCAGATTCTTGAAACTATGATGTCCATGCCAAATGAGTGTTATGAAGTTCAATAGAGACTTCATAAGATTTTCTGGTGAAAGCATTCATCTCATAAGTTAACTAATTTATAATAGATGGAGTGGATCTCTATGTATGCTGATATAACTCTTCATGCATTTATGTAATGGTTACTACTATGATTGATTTTTTTGAATTGTCTAAATTGAATTCTCTGGATATAAAATCAGTAAGAAAATTCTTTTTCCCTAAAATATGCTCAACAGAGAAATCAAAATTTGATAGAAAAGTTACTGACCTAGTTAACCTGCTCACAGATCCTTTATTTAGATTATCAGTAGAATGAATAATACTCATAAAGTTTTTTAAATCGAATCTAACAAGAAATTTTTTTGATCTAGTAAAAAACATGAAAGCTTGAATAGCTTTAATAACAACAATATTTCTTTTTATGAGTAGAGTGATAGTTTTTCTGAGCCTATTTAAAATTTATAGAAGAAAATTTATAAGGATTCTCTGAACCATATGATAATCTTTCTTTAAATATAGCACCCTAATATATATCTAAGGCATCTATCTCAATGATCTTTAAACCATTACCAAGTAGAACTAGAGGTGGTAAATTTTGATAATTCTACTTTATCCTTTGAATAGCTTTTGTCATCCCATCAAACCATGCTGGAGGATTCTTCGATAAATTTTTATTCAAAATAATTCTATCCTATGTAATTTTTTAATAATATCCAGGTACATAGTTTACATAGCCGAAAAATCTTTACAACAATTTTTTATCTTTTAGCTCATCAATAAAAAATTTGATATTCTTTAAAACAGATTTTTGTACTACAACTTTCCTTGATTTTATAATAACCTCTAGAAACTCCTTTTCATCTTTAAAAATTGACATTTTCTTCTCAAATAAAACCAAACCATTGTCATACATGATTTAATAGAATTGTTCTAGATGATTGAGATATTCTTTAGGTGATCTTGAAAAAACTAATATATCATCTATATAGACAATGATAAAATTAGAGTATGCTGATAAAATTTTGTTCATCATTTCTTGAAATATATTAAGAGCAATTTTTAGACTAAAAGCTAGAACATTCTATTTGTATTCGCCAAAAAGAGGAACAATAGCATTTTTGTACCTATCTTATTTTTCCACTTATATCTAACAAAATCTTGATTTTAGATCAAACTTATTGTAAACATTACTTCTAATTATTCTTTGTAAGCTTTCATCTTTGAAGGAATAGGATGTTGAATAGGTAAAACATACTTATGAAGAGAGATATAATTTATAACTAGTCTCTTCTTACCCCTTATCTGCTATAATATTTTCTTTACATAGAATGATTTACATGCCCAAGGGCTATTGGAATCCCTTATCAAACCCTATTCTTTCAATTATTTTATTTCTTGAAAACATTCTTTGCTAAGTGAAAGAGATATTCCTGAATAATGTGCCTTAAACTTAGGTTCTATTTCTTTACCATCTTTGTATTTTACCATCTTCAATTCAATTCTACATTCATATAATTTTCTAATTCTAAATGCTAAAAGATTTTTAGAATAACAATCCTTTCTAAGCTTTTCTATTATTGGATCAATACTATCATGACAAATATTTACCTTCTGTTGTATCCATCTGATATCAACTAATTTCTTTCAATTTTATTTTAATGGAATTCTACATTTATATCTAGATTTCTTGTACAAAGAATATTTTTGTGCAATAATTATTACATGAGACTGAATTGTGATAGGATAGAAAATTGCCAAATTATCTAAACCAATCATCATATCATATATTGGCATTTCATACTGGACTATCTTAAAATGATAAATAGAGTCACCAAAAACAATAGGTATGACTGTAAACAATTTTAAAACCATTATTTTTGTATTGAAAATTAATCGATGAAAATCAACTTTCTACATATCAGCAGAAATAGAATGATATCTAGCAAGTAAAATATTAGAACCAATATCAAGCAAGACATCCAAACTATATGCTATGAAATCATCTTATTTCATTTGAATTTCATAAATTGAATTATTAGTATTGTATGCTGATATTTGATGGATATTTTAATTATTATGAGACGTATCCCCCCTTTAAAATGAGATTTGATCTCATTAGTGGCATGGAATAGCTCTTATTCAAAGAGGTGTTCATGTTCATTATCAAGAGATTTTTCCTTCAAGAGATATTGTAATTTAGTCTGAGCTTTAAAGAGAAAGATCTGAAGCTAAAAAGTATGCTTCTTTCACCAAGTAGCTCTATTATAAGTGTCAGGTTGATAAGCAGCTTCAGCCATAGATGTTTTCTAGTTTTTAGACTCAAATTCTTTGGATAAAATATCATTTTGCCTTTTTTTCTGGGATACATAAGGAGAGTATTTTTTCTCAGAAGCTAAAATTTTTTGTTGTAAAATCATTATTTTAGAGACCATAAAGGTAGGAGTTTTATTATATCTTTCTTTAAGGAAAGATATATATTGAGATAAACTCAAAGCAGCTAGAAAAGAAGCAAAAATCATATAAATCTAAAAATCTTATATCAAAATCATAATCAGATGATTCATCTTCTAATTTATATTTAGCTAGATTCTTATTTATTTGATTATCATCACTATCAGATGCTTATTTATTTGATTATCATCACTATCAGATGCTTACCACAAAATATCTGATTCATATTGAAGCTCATCTTCTTCTAATACTAGCACATATTCATCTTCATCAATTCTATAACTATTTAAAAAATTTATCTTTTCAGATTCTTTTCTCTTATTAGAACATTTATTAGCATAGCGATCACCTTGACAGATGAAACACTTAACAAGCTTCTTTTGATAGCCATATTTCTTTTTTTTTAATATATTTTTTGGACCAAACTTCTTTTTACTAAATTTATATCTAATATTATAAGGATTATTATAAGTGAAATCTTTTCCAGAAGAACATTTGCAAAAATACAATTTATTCTTTCTTTTATACTGCTTGTATTTATGCACATCCATACAATCAAAATTATCATCTAGAAAATTACAAAATTTTGTACTTATCTATTTATGAAACTTCATAGTTTCTTTCTATGCCTTTCTTTCTACACAGCTTCTCATTAACTACTTTAATGTTCTTGTTTATTATTCCAAAGGACATGGTTGGAATATTTTCACCTATAGAAGATTTACACTTGGTAACAAAATATTTTAGAAATGATTCTATATAAGTAATCTTGTATGATGGATTAAATATTTCTCAAAAATTACAGAATAAATTTTCCATATATCACACATATTCATTTATCCTAGTCATATCACATAATTGAGCTTTAAGAAACTTGTCTTTGTTTACCTCTTTATCATTATAAAGTATCCCAACAAATTTAGAAATTAAAGCATTAAAAAGTGTAGAGATCAATTCTAGATGAGTGTAAATACTTTCATGAAACATTATACCACTAGCATCCCACCATTCCTTGATGTTTCCTATGAACTCGTTTGTAATCTATTGGTTAACACTGAAAAGATATTTTTTAAGACCATGAATCTATACACTGACCCAAGATAGTAATACATAAATCATTTTATTTCTTTTTTCTAGTGGTTCACAATTGAATTTCCAGAAGAAAAGTTAAAGATTTAGAGTCCTTATTTGAGAATCTAATGAAGGTTTAGATGTTGAAGACTCTCTTGTCTCAATGTAACTTTTTGTTTTAGCAGGATTTATCTTGGCCATGCTTATTTGGAAGATCTTATCAAGATATTTTTATAGATCAGGTAGACTCTTTGATTTAGACTTCACAAATGATTCTCTTTATAATTTTAGAACTTTTTTTTAGGAATGGATATTTTGACTATAATCAATATTTTATGGAACAACTATTTTTAGTTATGGCTGAGAAGATTAGCCTTTATCCTTTATTGAATTTAGAATTTCAAGAATATTAGATAGGCTAAAACTATGATTTACTACTTCTCTAGCTATACTATCAAAAGCTGAAAATAACTATCTAATTTCTTCGTATGCTTCTCCATGTTTTATCTCAAAAGTAGACATTTAATTTTTTAAATCTATTTCAAGAGAAACTACACTAGACTAAAACTGATCTTGACTCTGACTAATAACCTTTTCTTTAGTAATCAAATTTTCTATCTTGGCTTCAGCAAATTGTTGTTGTAGTCTAATGTTACTAGACTCATTATCTTTTTTCTGAACAAGTTGACTATGTTGAATAGTAACATTATCATTCAAAACATTGATTGCTCTAGCAAGTTATCCTTTTTAATATAACCTAATGATTTTTAACATCTTAGAAAATTTGTCAAGACTCTACTATATTTACGAAACTTTAGTAATCAATCATTTGGTTGCAAGATTATTCCAATTCATAAACTTGACTTCAGTAGATTGATCAAGACTTTAATGAGATGTTTTAAGATAATACATTTGTGCTCTAAATTTTCCATTAGGTGAATATTGATTGAAATTAATAGACTTTAGGAATCCTTTTTCTATGTATGATTCATCTCCT
>JARHVA010000345.1:5460000-5482500 GCA_037957365.1 Torreya grandis | reverse complement strand
GAACATTTTTCAAGACATCTTCTCTACCCTTATAAAGGTCAATATTGGAATAAAGGAGGGGTATAATAAGATGCATGATATATACAAATGGATACGATACGAATGGGTTTAACAAGGGATGGGTTTGATGGATGAAAATGAATAAAATTTCCCTCAAGTGTTGAAATACAATGCAAACAATATATTATTCTATCATAACACTGAAAACTAGTGTTCATCATGGTACTTGCCCAAGGTGCCAAAATATTGGTTTTTACCATTAGATAAATGATTTTTATTTCACTTTTTTAATTTTTGACCTTTTTTTACTTTTTAACTTTTTTACTTTTTTGGAATCTTGATTTATTAGATAAGGGTAAGATTTAAGAATGTCAATATGGTTTGGATATTTAATTAACATTGATTCTAGATATATGTGATGATAAGACCATGTGATGGCTATTAGATTCTTGGATGCCCTAGTGGTCTTTATTGATTATTGATTTAATGTCCTCCAAACATCTCAAATAGGTGTCTTTTTAAACCCTATGAGTGAGAATACTGCCTAGGTATTTAAGATATGGTATGGATAGGAGTATGTCATGATTCAGATGATGGGATATAGGATGTGGATGAGGGATATGATCATGATGGATGATATTATGAGATGTGGAGTGGAAATTGGGTTATAAAATTGTGTACACCATTGGATATGGTGGAGGATATTCTTTAAATTGACCATATGATTATTACTTTTGACATTATTTGATATGGTGATTTTGGAATTTGATTTTGACTTTGGTGACCTTCTGGTGCTTGATTGTGGGATTCAGTAAAGGGAAGTGACTTTTGATGGGATAAATGATTTTGATTTAGATAGACCCTTAGAACTTCAAGGATATCTATACTATGGGATGATTATTTATGACATGTACTATTATAATTCTTGTCTTAACTTTGATTAATAATAATTAGATCAAATTAGGCTTGACTATTTGATAATATTAACTGATTATGAGATTGGATCCTTATATATTTGGCACATGATATTGCATGTGGAGGGGAATCCAATGATGCATATTATTATTCATCACATTCATGGAGTAGAAGGTAGGAATTATGGAAGAGAGGTGGATGATGAATGATGTGTGGTGGATTAAGAGGATATGGGTAGCATAGTCCTCATAAAGGTCACTACGATCTCCATTCTCAATGTTAGAGAAAGTGTCCTCAAGAATTTCAAAAGAATCACTAAGACTCTTGGGAGTAGTAACATCTAAAGTTGATCTATATCTAACTTGATGATCTTCAATTGATGGAGAATCTAATAATTATTCTTTATTTTCATCATCTTTAGATAAATCAATATCCATGCCTTATGATTGGTCGATAATAGAGACATCTTCGATGAGACAGGTGTCAAAATTACTTCATAATCAACAAGGGATGATAATTTTGACCTAATTTATGATTTAGATGGTTTTTTTAACAATATCCTAACCATTCTGATGTAGACTCTAATAAAGATGTTGACGAGGTGATGTATCCCATACATAAGTTTTTGGTAAGAACCAAATGAGTGTCTACATGTACCTCTTTTACCTTAGGTTTGTGAAGGGATGATTTAGGCTTAACAGATTTATGAATATGGGGGATGTGATTTGAATGGGTCATAGGGATGGATTAATTAGGGATGTGTGTAGGATGAATGGGATTGAATGCCTAACCTTGTTTAGGGACGGCAGAAGCTTAGTCTTGGCATACCCCATTTTTTGCACTCTTAGGCATATATTCATTGGACTATCCCTCAATTGTAATGTCACCATTATCAATTAATTTTTGGATATAATATCTAAATGGGTGACATATAATAATTGAATGTTTGGGAAATTTATGGCTATATACAATCATTTAGGTTGAAACCATGAAGGCATACACTTAAATAAATATAGAGGTCATGTTTGAGGGCGGACAATCATGCCTAAGTACCTTAATTTCCAAAATAGGGATTCCATGGAGATGGGGAAAGGGGTGTACATATTGTCCATGAATTTAGATGTATAAGTATTAGATAAAGTTGTGAAATTATTTTATGGAGTGTGGGATTTTTTAGGAAGTGAATAGGAACTAGACGAGGTTGAAAAGCTATACTTCCATTTGCTAGTAAGATGGGGGATCTACGATAGAATTTAATTGGTAAATGGAATATTTAATTGTGGATGGGTATAGACTTGGGTTAAGGTGAGTTTGATGGGTTCAACACTTTTGGGAATCTAGGTACCTATTTCAAGGAGTTATGAGAGTACTTCCCCCTTATTTTTAGCAATATACTTATTAAATAAGGAAATTTTTGGACTTGGAAGGTCATGACTAGGACTAAGACTAATGGATGGGGGAATGGAATGGGATGGGGATGAATTTTTATGAGGGACTTGATTCAAAGGTGATCTTAGGCTTAGGGTCTCAAGAACATTTGGAAGGTGAACACCCATCTCTAATAGCCCTAAAAGGCACTTGTCCTTGTTGGCCAAGATATATTCATTAAATAAGGAAACTATATCACTTGTATAGTGAGGACTATGATTATGATGAATAGATGATGGCGTTAACTACAATGGGATATTAAATGGGGATTGGTGTTGGGGATGGGCATGGTACATTATGTTAGGCTTGATTGGATCAAGTTCATAAGGTAGGAAAGCACACATTTCTAGGGCTTGTAGAAAGATCTCATCCTTATTGGAAAATAGGTATTGGTCCATGAGGATAGGGTCCAAATCCATAGGGATAAATGATAAAATGGGAATGGATGATGTGAAGGTATATTTTTGGATTAGATATGTGTTTAGACAAAGTAAATCTAAATGATTTAGCTAGTATGGCAAGTGAGGACAAGATGTGATTGAGGTGATATAAGACTAGGATCAGATTTCAAACTAATAATATGATAGGTGTTAAGGATCTATCAACAATGCATAGTTTTCAAGCTAGTAAGGTGATTGGGATTTGATAGTTCCTAGATTCAATCTAGTAAGATAATGATTATATGGGTGTTAGTTTTGAATAGGCAAGATGACTAGATTGATGATTGATTAGATGCTAGATTAAAATTGACAAAGTGACAATATACTAGTAGGACATCGACTAGGTATGAGATCTGACCAAGTGATGAGTGATAGGATGATTAGGTTGGATGATAAACATAGGACTATATCAAAACATTAGACCAAATTTCTCAAGCTGAGATGGATATGTGGTTAGGTGATGGGATTAACACTAGGACAAGTATATGTACATGATGATGAAATGATAAGAGGTAATATGAATGAAATGGATATGGTTTGGATACATGTCTGACCAAAAGGCCAACAAATTACTATGGGATTGAGATGAAAATAGTTTGATAAGGATGGTATAAGGATGTCCAAACATTGGAATGAGATGATGGAATGTCCAAGATAAGATTATACAAGATGAAGGATGCACAAGATAGAGGAAAGGATATATAGGGTGGTAATATGTGAAAAAAGACCTATATACTCATGTATGGATCTATATTGAAAGTCTAATTTATTTCAAAAATAGCAATGCTATAACATGACACATAAACAACACACTTAGCCACAAATCCTAATTTAATCAATTGAATGGGTGTGTAACCTAAAGTCCACACTATCTAATGGATTTTTAGGTGAGGTTGTAAGCTGAGGACTTGTTATAGAAGTGATTGAACCCTCTTGACCCCATTTGTAATTGAAAACTACTTAGGAGCTAATTTTGACTCTGGTAAAAGAATGTTTGTTCGATCAATAGGTCTTAAGCTAGGTATACACAGATGTTTCTAAGGGAGTTTTTAATATAAGCTAGGTACAATATGACCCTAGTCTATATAGGGTGTTTTTTAATGCTTGGTTCATATAGTTAACTCTTACCCTTCACAAATAATTTGTATGGGTTCAACTGCTTAGCCTAATGACAACTATACCTGATATTTATAGTCCACTAGAACAAAATTATGGATTAGTGTCTGTTGGTAAAATCTATGGTCAGTATCCCCCTAAGACTATGAAAATTACATGGGTTTCAACTTTACATCATGTTTCCACTAAAAAATAAAAATGGGACAATTTGTGGGTGGTTTTTGATCCTCTAAGAATCACCATAAGGATGCAAGGAGAGAATACACTAGTGTAGCCCTCAGGTGACAAAAAATTAGACCAAAAAGAGATTAATTAATCAATTAATTTGGATGTGATATATATAAAAATATATTTACAAGATTTACATAAAATGATATCTATATAAAATTATCTAGATAAAATGATTTTGAAAAAATACAAAATGTCCTCGATAGGCAACCTATAGGAAAATAGTTAGTAGTTTAATTGGTGCTCGTAAAAGGACAATTTGTAAGATAGGTGATTATTAATTTTTATTGACAACCTTGAGGGTTGACCTACATAGAAAATGTTAGTAGTTTTGTTAATTTTTCCTTTGACAATCATATTACTTACAAGTTAGAAATTTGACAAGATGATAATTAATTAAGAAGCAATATGTAATTATCTATATTAAATCCCTTTATTTATATGATTATATTATATTATTAAAATAATATCTATTTAATAATAAAAAATTATGCATTGATGATATTTCCTTATAAATTTAAATTAATCCTTAGACTAGCTATATTTTTTAATAATTATAAAACCCCCTATGATATTTAAGATTAGACAAAAGACTATTCAATATGCCCAGATTTCAAATGGATATTAGGATACAAATTGGTATCATGTGCATTAATTAATGTACACTAATTTTTATGTTATTTTTTTTTAAGCATGGGAAAAATGCTATGGTGGTTTTGAAAATAGTGATCATTGGTGGAGAGAGGCAATTGGTCATGGGTGAAATACAATCTTGGTAAAGGCATATATGCCTGGAGGTGGAGAGAGCATAGTAGGACTATAGGAATAACTAAAGAGAAGATGAGACCAAAAGGGATAATGGTCAAGGTAAATGGAGGAAGATATGGATAATTTGAAGATCTAGATAGGCTCTATGGGTCTGGGTGGCATGTGGAAAAAAGACAGGTGAAATATCCAAAAACCCTTAAGAGCTCAACCAATGTAGATAGAAAAATGGATTTGATCGACCAATGTAGATGAATTTGATCAAGATGTGAATGATGCATTGAGTTAGATGGAAGATTCATCAAAGATTTATGTGTTTAAAGATATTACTTGAGTGAAGGAGGCATAGCTAGAGATAACAAACATAGATCTATAAATTTGAGGTGCCATGTTGATGGTATCCAATGCTGGGTAAATATAGAATTTTCATCCACCCACTAATAGTAAATATAACTCTAAGATTGATGCAAAAAACACAACCAATATACATACCTTCGAATATAATGATGTGATCATGTAGATGAAAAAAAAAATTTAAGACCATATCTACATAAAATTTATGGCATATGTAATCCTTCCAAATGTTTAATCTAGGAAAGGAAGCGTGTAGTTGTCAGGAAGGATGTAGCTGGGTGAGTGAAGCCAAGGTAGCTAAGGAGGTGGAGAGTAGGAATGGAGTCATGGCCAGAATAATTATCTCAAACATGGTAGCCAAAATTGGTGAGATGTGAATTGGATCAATTCATGACATTAAATAATATATGTTTTATTGTTAACTATTTATATAAAACACTATAAAAACCCTTAATCTCAAATTAAATGATATATTTATTTATTATTGAGCATGTTCTTGAGATACATTGATTATCATTGATGTCATGGTGATCTAAGTAAATAATGCATTAATGACAAAGTGATAGGTTCCAAGTGGATTTGAGATTCAATATCATGTGAACAAGTCTTTTGGATGTTAGATAATTTTTTTATTGATATGTTCCTATTGCAAAGGTCATATGAGGTGTTATGAGTGCTTTGAGTACTTGTGAAACTAAAAGGAATTCATGAAAGTATTCATATGAATGTATAGGTTATCCTAGTCATCTTGGCTAATCAGAATGAGTGAGAATATTGATGACATCGATATTCACACATGTGAATGTGTCAAAATAAAGTGGTTACATGGGTTTGTTCAGATTTGTGCCTAGATCATGTGGTTCAAATTTTAGGTCTTGATATGATGTCTATCAAAATATATTGAGGTACAAAGTCAGAATTTGATGTAGATTATAGTGTTTCCCATACTTATCCAAAGTTTATATAGCATAACTATGACATGCCAAATACAATCAAGTTCAAGCCTCAAGAAATAGCTATTATAGAGGGTAAACGTAGGGCTACCAAGTGTCGAAATCTAGCTCAATCGGATCAAGGATCAACGACACGTGAATGATCATAAATTTGAATATATAATGAAATTTATTTAATCATATATATATATATATATATATATATATATATATAATGAGATCAATAATTCAAAGGATCCATAGAATGCATGTAGATCTTCCAAGTGGCATTGAGCAAATGGACACTGAAGTAGGGTCATAGAAGGCATGTGGGGCTGCCAAGTGTCTCAATATTAGAAGCATAGATCAAACATCAATGGTAAAAATTTGAAGGTAAAGACTAGGTGAGATCAATTTTATAAGGAACATAAGATGAAGACATGTGTCTAAAGTTTTTGCTTTACACAGTGATTATTGGAATTTAAATTAACAAAGGAAAAACTAGTCTATATTGTTTGAGATATAACTTTTGATATATGATTAATTTGATAGTGGTGTAAAAATAAAATTTATAAATGAATCAAATTTTCATCCATAAAAATTAATTATAAGGTTTGATTATTAGTAAAATTTTATATATTGATCTCTAAAGTTGACTATGTGTTTGACCATCTTCTGCAAGGGACTCGAGAATATTGTTTGAATTCATTTTGATGGTGTTTTGATGTTTCATGATTAATTATCTACTGGAGAGTGTTATAAACTCCATGAGGATATTTTTTATGGATTTTGGATGTTTTATCAATCCATATTTACTATGAATAAATTCTTAGAAGTTGACTATTTGTTCATTCATGGTGTTCTTGTGTACAAGACTATTATTTAAATAGGTTATGCATATATAGAAGAGTGTAGTGATGGATGTAATCAATTTAATGCATCTTAGGGATCATGTAGAGTGTAATTATGTTTTTTAAGTGATCTTGTGTTTCTAATTCTCTTGATTAAGTTCTAAAAGAGTGAATATGTCTTCATGAGACCTATAAGGGTTACTAAGGCCTAATTCAGAGGTGTAGTTGCTTAAGGGTGACCCATGGATGATATGGTCAACATATGAGGGTGGTATGGAGATATATCTTAGTGTGATATAAACATTAAGGGTTAATTAAAGTTTTATGGCTGACCAAAAACATAATATTCATGAAGGATCTATAAAGAGTGAAATCAATGGAGATTGTTTTGAGAGTTTTTTGGGGTGTTGAGAGAGTAGAGCACAAGAGAGTGTTAAGTAGTGAATAAAGGAGGAGAGAGTATGATAAATATATGTATTGAATATAATATCAGTTTGAGGAATATGTGTATGACCTATAGGTCATAATTTTGATGTAAAAATAGTGTACTTGTAGGATTGAAGATGAACGAATAGGTCTAGAGTGATCCAAAAGGGTGTTTTGGATGCATTGCTTGTGTGTGAAAGTTTGAGAGAGTGTAAAGGGTTGAAACATAGGTGTTATAAATTATTTATCCATTATATTTAAAGGTAATCAGATTTTTGGAGATGTTGATATCATAGGTGTTGTGTGGGTGCTCAACATCTAGAACAAGTTGGTGTTTGTTCATGCTTAGGTGTGGGTGATCCTTGTGAAGTGGGAGATTCACTAAAAGGTTTCATGTTTATGATAATTATATAATAAAATTATTCCATGTATTTTTATGCTTGAGAGTTGGGTTTATTACTCATGAGGGTTTCCCACATAATTCATGTGTTATGTGCTTGATATTGCATCATCTTTCTTGTTCATTGTTATGAATGATTTATATGTTTTATGTATGCTTGATTAAGAATTTTAATTAAATTTTGGATTATATTTCATCATTTATTTACCCCCCAGTGATTTTACCTATAACACACACACATGGATATTTCCTAAAACCTACACATATATTAGGGATCCATCAAGGACAAATAAATACTAAGTTGGATTTAAAAAATTATTACAGTCCTTAAATAACATGTTTTGTTAATTTTTGACAAAGTCATAAATGTAAAATATAAAGTCACAAATACAAATAATAATATCATAACCATTGTTCTTCCCCCAATATCAACTTTGAAATATTCATTATTATTATTATTATTATTATTATTATTATTATTATTATTATTATTATTATTATTATTATTATTATTATATTATAAATAAAATGAAACCACTATTTAAGTTGACAAAATCATAATTTAAAAAAAAAACATAGTAGTGACTCAACCTGCAAAATGGTTAGTGGTTTAAATGATAGTTTAGATGCATCATGATTCTGGGATAAAGCTATGATAGGAAATAATTATCAAGAAGTCACTAATAATATTTAGGTGTTTTTTGATGTAAAATTTTGAATTTGAGGCTGTCAAACGTTCTTCAAAGTAGAACCTATAAACCTGCCCAAACACACACAATTTCAACAAGCAAATATTAAGGGATTGGTCCCACTATGGTATCCAAATGTATGATTGTATTTTTTGAAAAATTATCTAAATATGAAAAATAAGGCTCACCTAATAGTAAATATTATGGAAACAAATAAAAAATAATAATAAATTCTTACCAGTTCTTTACCTCAGCTAGCCTCCCTCCAAGATCTTCAATAGGATTTTGTTGATTATATATTGCCATAGACTCATAATTCCAACATTATGATGGATTGATTTATAGATTTAGATGAAATATTTGATCAAATGGACATGAAAACAACATGGATTCAATGAGTTGTTTGTGATTTCTATTTGATCATATGTAATGGAGATTTTATGGATTCATTAGTTGCTTTCAATGAAGGAGTGTCTTGTTTATTAAATCCATGGGAGGGAAAATCAATGGCTCATATTTAATCTTGAGATATTGAGATTAATGGTTGGGGAATTTCCAAATAATTAATAATTCCCTAGAAACCTTTAGAATAAAGGGTTATATATGGGGAAGGCTAAGTTAGAGGAGATTCTAGAATCCTCTAATTCTAAAATATCCATTAGGGAGTAGGGTTATAGGAAAGGCTAGGTAAGTAGGGTGGTAGATGGGTAGTTGATTAAAAGTGATTTTTAAATTGTCAAGTTAGCTAATAGGTAGATTATTAGGTAAGTAGGCTTAGTTAATAGGCTAATGAGGGTCATTAATTGATTATGAGGGTGGAGAAAGGTTCATAGGATGTAGCAAATTTTATATAGGAATTGGGATTTTAATTAATTGGCTAGGGGATATGATTATGGGTTAAATTAGTGGTTTTAATGGGATTATTAGGTTGAGAAGATTTAGGTGCATACATTATGCCCATATTTGAAAGGGTATTGGTAATAGACAAAATGGAAAGAGTAATGGTTTTTCAAATAAAAACCATGGTCATGAATGGAAACATTATTATTATGTATGATGTGAATTAAAATGATTTTTAGTAGGTATTATGCCCCCTTGATGGATCAATTGAGGAGAAATGACCTAGATGATCACTTGAATAGAAGCCCCAATGGTGGGATAAGACTAGGATGATGATGTGGGGTTATGATTCCCCAAGCATAAATAAGAGGGGATAAAGTGGTTTAATCTTGATAAATGGGTTCTATACAAATGATCAAAATATATAAAGGATATTGATATAGAAGACTAAATTCTAAAGATGGAGATATTATCTAGGAAGTAAATAGGTGAGATAGGCGACAAGCTAGTGATAATTCCTATAATAAGGACATATACCAGGGAGGGATTGAAAGCTTATAATAGAGATCAAATGAGTTGATTAATGATTAAAATCAACTTTATGTGTGATGTGTAGCTTAAAGTGATGTAATATAGTCAAGTTATCATTCTAATATGGGACAAGGATTGGGAATTAATAATGGTTAAGCAATCTTTGGGCACATAATTATACCTAGATGCTACCTACATAGTCCTAAAAGACCTCAAGTCGATGTGTTTTTGACTCAGGGATAAATGACAGTTGATGGAGTATAAAATAATGATGATGATGATGATGATGATGATGATGATGATTAGTGATTAGAGGATAAATGATTGGATGTTAGTAAGATGAATTGAAAGGATTAGATCATTGATGAGAAATAAAACTGATTATATAAATTATGAGGGTGTAGATGATCAAGCCATTACAACTATCATAAGGCTCATCATAGTCTATGTAATCCAAGAAATATGGCACTTGATAGTATGCTCCATGATATAAGTATGACCAAGAGGATATTATGACAAAGTGTGTGGGAAAATAGAGAACTCTCCATCATTAAGGGAACATAAAACATCATTGTAACTTTTGGCATCATCATAGCATCCTCTTTCATTTCTCAATAGAAAAAAACAGGTATGATGCAAGATTGTAGACAAATAAATAAAAGATAAGACAATAATATACATGATAAAAGACTTGAAAATGAGTCAAAAAACAAAGAGAAGACAAGTAACACACAAAATTATCTACATATAATGTCAAAATGTCTTATTTAATGATGGGATGAGTGATTGGGTGATGGGCTAGACTAGGATGATCATGATGTGATGATGCACTTAGGATAGACTTGGATTTAGAATAGACTCATGATAATGATTAAGATTAGGAATTAGGTAAGGATATGGATGTGGATATATATTAAAGACTTAGATTATTATTAGGCTATGGATTTGGATATTTTAGATGAGAGACATAAAACTGATCAAGTAAAAGTGAGACTAGGTCAATGTCATATCAATATAGACTAGATTTTGCCCCTGGTTTAGAATAAGAGGGTGGATGTTGTGATTGTGAAAGATGAAAGGTATGGAGATGGATGTTACTATCAAAGTAGGTATTAAACAAAACACCATATATTATCTTTGGCATTTTCAAATTTTATTATTTTTAGGGTTTTCAATTATATGTATGTAAACTATACAAATAGGGCTACTAGAAAAGGTAATACCAAGCCTAGCAAATAGGATAAGGATGAATGGATGAAATAATTGATGGGATGATAAAAGGATGAGGATGATATTGAAGAGGGATGGATGACCTCATTGTGAAAGAATGATATATCTATTGACCTGAGTGTTCATTAGAGAATATGCCAAGATGATTCTAGAATATTTTTCAAGGCATATTCCATGCCCTTAAAAAGTTTAAGATTGGAATAAATGAGGGGCATACTAGGGTGCACAATATAGACAATGGGATATGATATGAATGGTACTGATAAGGTTTGGGTTTGATGGATGAAAATGAAGGATTTTTCTCCCAAGTGTTGAGGTATAATGCAAATAATAGATTATTTTACCATGACACTAAAAATTGGTATTCATCATAGTAATTGCCCAAGGTGCTACGAGATTGGTTTTTACCATTAGATGAATGATTTTTATTTCACTTTTTTATTTTTTGACCTTTTTCTTAATTTTTTTGAATTTTTTGACTTTTTGATTTTATGGGCATATCAATTTATTAGATAAGTGTAGTATGTAGGAATGTTGATATGGTTTGGATATTCAATAGACACTTATTCTAGATATATGTGATGCTAAGACCATGTGATGGATGTTAGATTCCTAGATGTCCTAGTGGCCTTTATTGATTTTTTATTTAATGTCCTCCATACATCTCAACTAGGTGTCTTTGTAAACCCTACGAGTGAAAATGTTGCCCAGGTTTTTGAGATATCATATGGATGGGAATATGACATGATTGGGATGATGTGATATAGGATGTGGATGAGGGATATGATCATGATGGATGATATGATGAGATTGGGAGTGGAAATGGGGTTTTATAGTTTCTTACACCATTGTATATGGTCGAGGGGATACTTTAGAATGGCCATATGATTATTACTTTTGACATTATTTTGATATGTTGATTTTGAATTTTGATTTTGACTTTGGTGACCTTCTGGTGCCTTATTTTGGACTTCACCAAAGGGAAGTGAATTTTGATAGGATAAATGATTTTGGTTTATATAGACCCATATAAATTCAATGATATCTATACTATGGGATGAATATTTATGACATGTATGATTATAATATATGTCTTGACTCTGATTAATTAGATTTGGATAAAATAAGGTTTGATTATTTGATAAGATTAATTGATTATGTGATTAGATCCTTGTATATTTGGCACATGATATGGCATATGGAGGGAAATCCAATGATTGATATTCCTTTTCATCCCATTCATGGAGTGGTATGTAGGAATTATGGAGGATATGTGGATGTTGAAGGATATGTGGTGGATTAAGGGGATAATGGGTAGTATAGTCCTCAGAAATTTCACTACAAGACCTATTTTCAATGTCAGAGAAAGTGTCCTCAAGAATTTTAAAATTATCACTAAAAATCTTTAACATCTAAAGTTGATCTATATCCAACTTGATGATCTTATACTAAAGGATAATCTAAAAATTATGCTTTAATTTCATCATCTTGGGATAGATCAAGATCCATGCCTTCTACTTGGTCGATAGTACAGACATCTTTGATATGATAGGTGTTATAATGGCCTTCATAATCAACAAGGGATGATGATTTTGACATTATTTCTTATTTAGATGTTTTTTTTGAACAATATCTTGACCATTCTAATATAGACTCTAATAAGGATGTTAATGAGGTGATGTAGCCCATAGATAATTTTTTTGGTAGGAACTATATGATTGTTCACAAGTACCTCTGTTACCTTTGGTTTATGAAGGGATGAGTTAGGATCAATGGATTTATGAATATGGGGGATGTGATATGAAAGGGTCATAGGGATGGATTATTTGGGATGTGTGTAGGATGAATGGGATTGAATACTTGACCTTGCTTAGGGAGGGGAGAAGCTTGATTATATTTAGAAATCAATTCTTGACATACCCTATTTTACACACTCTTAAGTGTGGATGCATTGGTCTCTCCCTAAATTTTAATGCCACCATTATCAATTAATTTTTGGATGTAATATATAAATGGGTGACATCTAATAATTGAATGTTTTGGGACTTTATGGTATATATAAAATCATTTAGGTTGATACCATGAAGGGACATGATTGGATAAATCTAGAGGTCATGTTTGATGGTGGAAAATCATGTCTATGTACCTCAATTTCTAAAGTAAGGATTCCATAGAGATTAGGAAAGGGGTATATGGATTATCCATGAATTTGGGTGTATAAGTATTAGACTGAGTAATGAAATAATTATATGGTGGAGTGTGGGATTATTAAGGAGGAAAACATGAACTAGATGAGGTTGACAAGTTATACTTCCATTTACTAGTAGGATGGGGGATCTATGATAGACTATGATTGGTAGATGGAAGATTTAACTATGGATGGCTATAAAATTGGGTTAATTTGAGTTGGATGGGTTTAAGACTTTTATGAATTTGAGTAAACATTTCAAGGAGCTATGAGTGGATTTCCCCCTTATTTTCAACAATATACTTATTAAACAAGGAAATTTTTAGACTTGGAATGTCATGACTAGAACTAGGACTAATAGATGGGGTAATGGAATGGGATGGGGATGAATTTTGATGAGGGACTTACTTGGGAGGTGATATAAGTCTTAGGGGATTGATGGTATAAGGATGTCCAAATATTGGAATGAGAAGATGGAATCTAAAAGACAAGACTATACAAGATGAAAGATGTACAAGATAGGGGAAATAATATACAAGGTGGTGATATGTGAAAAAAGACCTATATACTCATGTATGGGTCTAGGGTGAAAGGCTAATTTAGTTCGTAAATAACATTGGTCTAACATGACACATAAATAACACACTTAGCCATACATCCTAATTTAATCAATTAAATGGGTGTGTAACCTAATGTCTATAGACACCTAAATTTGGCCACCAATGGCTTCATATCTAAATTTAGATTAATTCTTTCCAATCATTAAATATCTAGCCCAAAAATTTATATTAGTCTCAAAGTTGGTTTCATAACCTTGAATTAAATTAATTTGGCCTATTAAATCAATTAAACAAGGCAAATACACACTTTGAATTAATCAAAATAAGATAAATGACCAAATTCCTAAAAAGAATTAATTAACTTACACATACTAATCAAAATCAAATATCAAGTTAAATCAATTTCAAATCTTAATTGAGTTCACCCATGAGCTAATAAATAAATTAATAAAAAGGAAATTCAAGAGCATCTTACCTTTATGAGTTATCTCAAATGGAAAATATCTAAAAGAATATTATAAGAATATTCCAAACTCAACCAATGTTAGTAAACTCAACCATGGTTATGAGTTGGCCCTTTTGGAAAATATCTAAATAGAATATCCAAGAAATATGTCAAACTCAACCAAGCTTAATAAACTCAACCATGGTCAGATTTAACCCATTCTAAGGGATTCGAAATCCTATAAAAACAAGCCTAGATCTATTCATTTTAGAATTTCAATCAAAGTTAGAGTTATAATGTAGGAATAGATTCATGAAGCTAAAACCATAGTGTTATAATGTTGAAATTGAGCCAAACCATCAATCAAGCCAAGCATTCAATAATGGTGCATAGAGGAGATGATGTTAGCCATATGTCATTGATGAAGACTTCTTATGCATAATCTAAGAAATTAAAATGAAGAAATCATTTTGAGATTTCAAGGAAGGTAAAGATTTTTATTCTTTGCATTTTATTTGGGTTTTCAATTATTGTTTGTTCATTAAGCTCCCCATAAGATTTAGGCCTAGAAATGTTATGCTAATGTGTTTATTTAATTTTTATTTCATTTTGAGAATAACACAATAATAACCATCCTCTCTTGTGTCAAATTAATTGATCATAAATGGCATGCCTGGTGGAACTATCTTCATGAGAGTGCAACCTAGAAACATTTTTGTATTTCATAGTTTTAATTATTTTTTTGTTGTTTTCGCTTTGAGTAAAAATGACCAATAAATAATTCATAACTTTTTATTTACTTAATATTTTTGTCTAATTTTTTTTATTAATATAGATAAATATGTCATTGATTTTCTCTAAAATTTTCACAATTTTTTTTTTTTTTTTTAATAAATTGTAGTTTTTTAGTGACTATCACTTTTTGTTTTTTATCTTTCTAGTAAAAGTGGTTAGTACAAAGATCATAACTTTTTTTATTCATTGATTTGACCTGAAATTTTTTAGAGAGGTATGTCCTAAACCTAAAAATAACTTTCAAAAATTTCATGACAATTTAATGTTTAATTTAAAATTTATGGCTAAATTACTAACTGCATGTTTTTATTATTTTTGTGTTTGGTTTTCTTGTTTTTTACCTTCTAACTTGTTTGCATGTTTCATAATTTTATTTTATTTCTTTTATATATTTTTTTTTGAGTTTTTTTTTTGAAATTTTTGCTAACCTTTGCCTAACCTAACATTTTTTTTGAGGTTTTGCTTTCAAGTTGACAGATTTAACCCTTCAAAAAAATTTGTCTCATTTGATAAATAAGCTTCAAGGCTAAATGAAGTTCTGACCATTTCTTTGTAGGACCTATTTGGAGAAAATCATTTCAATCTAAATTATTATTTTCACACTTAATTTTTATGTCTAAAAAAAATTAGTAATCCTTCATTTTGGTGTTTAAATAAACTTTTTAGGGTGTTTTATTGATTAAGTTTTTGTGGTTTATTTTAAAGTTCACAACTTAAAGCCAAGGGGCTGAAAGAACACTACTACATATTTTGTTTAGTGCTATAAAATTGAATACACTTCAAAGTTTTTTTCATTATTTTTTTAGTGTAATCTTTTTTGAGTAAATATGGAGTTATGTGTGTATGCTCTCCCATCCGTCCCCTTTATGGAATTTTTGGGATCAAAAGAACCTTCTTTTTGGGTGGTTTTCAATTGTTTTCATTTGAAATTATTAAAGCCAAGGGGATAAAATAACACCACTACACATTTTGTTTAGTGCTATAAAATTGAATGCACTTCAAAGTTTTTTTCAATTTATTTTGATTAGTTTTTTATTCTAATCTTTTTTGAGTAAATAGGGAGTTGTGTGTGTATGCTCTCCCATCCATCCCCTTTAGGGAAATTTTGGGATCAAAAGCACCAACTTCTTTTTGGGTGGTTTTCAATTATTTCTATTTTAAATTCTTAAAGCCAATGGGCTAGTATTGAATCTAATAAAACACATTCAATTTAGTGCAATAAAATTAACTTCACTTCAATTATTTGCAAACTTGCTTGTTGATTGTGTGTTTTTATGAAAAGAGACGTGTGTGTATGATCTCTCATTCATCCCCTTTAGGAAAATTTTGAGATAAAAATTGTAATATTATCACACTTTGAGCCTGGTCCAAGGCATGGAAAAAATGTCATTTAAATCCCTCCCCAAAAACTAGTAATAGTATTGGGTGATCTTGAGATGACCATAAAGTCTTTCCATTATGTCATTTATTTCATACATCTTGGCTTGTGAGGGGGACTTCATTACCTCCCATGAGTTATTTTGACCTGAGGTTTCATCTCTTAGCACTAAATTCATCACTCCCACTAGGATTAGAGGTTTGAGTGGTTAAACCACCTTCTAGTGTTGGAGTTACACAAGGGATGTATCTGCACATTAGACATTGCACTACACTGAACAAGTGACAGGTGTGGTGGTTGCAAAAATGGCAAGACATTTTTGAGACAAGTCAAGTGCCATGGATACTCAATTAAAGTGTGTTTCTTTTTCATTGTTTGACATGAAAATAATTATGTAATTGATCCATCTAGAACATTCATAAAACAATTAGTTTAATCAACCCCACATTGCCATACCCTTGATGGGATTTGGTTGATTATACATAGTGTATTTTGGCCATTTTTTCTTTGTGTGTTATACTAAAACTTATATTTTTAAAACCATGTCATTAATGAGTCATTAATCCACATCACTCCATTTTTTGAGGAGACATTATGCCATCTATATGACACTTTGATTTAAATTAGCAAACATTCTCTTTTTTTGTGTCTAAACATGGGGAGTATCACTTGATTAAGGAGGGAACCATTATATTGCATAAATCATTTCAAAATATTATGCCTTTAAAGTCTTGAAACATAAACCATTTTTCACATCATCTTTTAGGAGTGATAACACCATTAGGCTACCCATTTTGTTTCCAAAGACTTGTCTTGTTTTATATTGCATCTTCATTATCATTTGTTTACAACCAATCAATTGAGATTTGTTGAATCTTGGATTATCATGGTCATGAATTTCAATTATTTCTATCTTTTTGTCATGAAATTTATAGTTTATTCTTAGTTGAGTCCTTGATTAACTATTACAAGTTTAAATTCAAATATTGGTTGATTTCAGTTTAGACCTCAATTAGTGGGTTGATACCTAGATCTTTCTCTGTTGGATTATGTAACTTGGGTTTATTTCACTCAAATTTGGAAAATTAGATTGTTTTGTGATTTTATTTTGGTTAAATCAATTTATCTTTAGACATCTCTTGTTTATAATCTTATACCAATCAGATCATGTTTTATGATTAGAGTCACGTACCTTGTCTATGTTAAACTATTCCAAGTTTGTTAGATTAATCAATCATCTTTTTTAAGTCAAGATTTTACCACCATTTTTCCATTATTCCTTGCGTATATTTTTTGATCCTAGCTTTTGACTCTGCATTTGGACAAAATACCTAGCAACTTTTCCCTTTAGTAGCTTAGACCTACTTGGAACACATTTCAACATTAGAATTTGGTAGTTTGATTCCTAGGTCATTTTGCATGACCATTGTGTGTATCAGAAACTTATCATTTGTTATTTGATGATACACTAATTTTATCAAGTCTTTTCATATACTTTATAGAGATTTAGATCCACCCCTTTTAACCAAGCTAGATCACATTTAAACCCTTTGTCCTTTGGATAAGTGTTTCAGATTTTGTAGAACTCTAAACCTTTTTATTTTTAGAACTTTCATCATTTATGAAAATATGTCTAACTACACCTATGGTGGAGTCACATATAATCCAACTTATGATAGAATGGCCACATATAATCCTGTTAGGAACCCCTATAGAGAAATATTTTCTAAAGAGTTTTATTATTTTCCCTATAATACTCCATATGGTAAACATAATCAAAAACCAAAAAATACTAATCAAATTACCAATTGGGATGATATGGTTTATGAGGAATTTTAAGAACCAACTATAGATAATGTTGTTTGGGATACGAATCCATACCCTCTTTATGATAATCAGTATATGGAACACAATCAAGAACAAACTTATGATCCAACATAAGATTGGAATGATATGGTTTATTAGGAGGACTTAGATGCTTTGGCTTGTGTAGACAGTCAAGTTCCAAAACATCCTTTTTTTATCTGATCATTGACTACCCCTAACCCTCCTTTGGATTATACAAGTTATCAAGATCTACAATATCCAAGGCATATCATTACCATTCCTGGACCTTATGCTTTTGCTTGTGCAAGCAATCAAGCTCCACACTACCTTATCGTTACCATTTCAAGACTTCATCCTTTGTCTCATGTGAGTGATCATGCTCCATAATGGCTTACCATTTTCCTACGAATCCCATCCAAACCTCAACCCATCCAATCATTTGAAGACCAAGATATGATCAAAACTAGTGTTTTCTAACCCATTGGAAACCAAGGCTAAGAAAACCAACTAATCCAAGATGTTTTTTTTGAACCAACCATTTGTGACAAGTCAACCTATGATGAATCACATTTCAATCCTATACCTATTTTTGAGGAGTTTCACTCTGATAAGCTAGTCTTTATTGAGTCACTTCTTAATGAATATAACTACCTTTGGGTAAATCATTACCTTGACCATATGCCTATTCTATAAGAGCCTCTTATTGACAAGCCAGTCTTTATGGAGTTGACTCTTGAGTTATTTACCATTATGGATAAGTATCACTTTGACAAACAAGTCTTTGTAGATCCCATTATGCCATCATAGGTTGTTACATGTCCAATACCAAACATTTAATAAGACATCATTGTAACAAAGTACCCATCAGATGAAGAATCAGAATTAGAGTTAGGTTTTATTCTTGAACCGACATTATATTTAGTATCATAAGTATAATAAACATGAATCTTGACCTCAAAATTAGAGTGCCTTGAGTTTGAATCAGATTTAGATACAGAACATGTTCATGATTGTTACAAAATTGGTTATGCATGCCTAATAGATTAGTATGAATATATTTGTGATATTTCTATGGTTATTGAGGATGATTAATTTAAAATTGACACAAGTTTTCCTAGTATCTTCTATGAGGATTATGAAACCTCTTCCCATTCCATTACCATTCTATATACCATTACCACCAACTATCATAGCCATGTTATTAACATTTTATCTCCCATAATTGTCGATTGGGACCAACAAAATCATACCTTGTTGAATTGAATCCATGGTGACATATCGAATGAATAAAATCAAGGAGTCCAAGATCAAAATCATATAGTAGAAGAACACTCTCTTAGTGAAACCTTTTTGAAGTCACTAGGGGCAATCAAAATTAGCACTTAGTATCTTCTAGTGAAACCTTTTCAAAGGCACTAGGGGATAATCAAAGTCAAAATTCAATGTTACTTAGTGAAAGATTCTTAGAGGTACTATGGGACAATCAAGACAAATTCATTGGTAAAAACCTCGTTGAGGCACCAATAGCTGAGCACAAAATTTCTTGACTTCTTGATGAAGACATTATCAAAGATCAAATTAAAATAGTTTCCACTCTACAACCTAATCAGATGGTATCTACTCTTAGACCTAAATAATACAAGAATCTATGGGTCTTATTGAGAGAATATTTAGAAGTCTTCAGCCCTACCAAATCTAAATTTATGTCAAATCTAGAATTAAAAACATTGTGTGTGCCTAAAAATATTGATCTTCATTTGTTTCCCATCTATTATACATTCCATTATCCTCCACCATTCCATTTCATAAACAAACCTATCAACCAACATTTATCTATGTTTACCATTCATGGTCACACTTTCCTTTTTAAATGGTATGAGGATATCAAAGTAATTGACCAACGAAGATCATAACAACATCATTTGCATCTAAATTTATAGCAAATTCTTGATAGATAAACTATTTAGACGAGGTGTGGGTTAGTAACTTACATGATTGAATATTATAGTTGTATCATTTGTTGATCAAGACATGCATCTCCACTTCAATAGGAAAAATAGAATCATTTATCATACCTAGGCCATATCCAAACATGTACCATATCATATCATGTTATCAATCCTTTTGTCATTGTCACATATCCTAACCATTCACCTTATCACTTGGGGTAAACCCTCTTACCATTTTATCTAATCCATAAAACCATTAGCATATTAAATATTTTCATCCTACCAAACCATCCAACCATTCTATTCCTACTTAACCAAACATGTTTTGAATCCTATCAACCTAGCCTTTTTGACTTTGGTTCATCTATTGGTTTCATGTTTTTAGCATACAAAATCAAACTAGTTTCAGTAATTTTTTTAAGCACTTTAGACAAAGGTAGTATTTTGGAGCATTATGAAAGAATTATTGGCAATTTCATCCTTCATTTCTTATTCCCTTCTTATCAAGTTTGTTTATGTCAGCTTGATTATATCACCTACTATGGAAAATCAATGTTCACTAGTCTTGATAATAATTATATCGCATGTTGGGACAAATTGGTATCATTGATCTATCATTTGTATCCTAGTTATAACCACCTATGGGTAAACTAGGGGAAATATTTTTTTATTGTACCTTGACATATCACCTAGCCATTCCTATGTTGTACTATGCCATCATACCAACTATGATTTTTAATTGAATTGGTTACTATACTAGTTAGATTCCTCTACTATGAGGTGAAATAATGTGAGATAAATCCATTTTGGGACTATGTGGGTCATTCATGTTGAGGTCATTTCAGTCCCCCTTCAACCATGCTCTCACTATTTTATGAAAATCATTTCAAGTTCTCACACTCTCACCATTTTGCAAGCATTATTTCAAGTTCTCATGCTCTCATCATTTTATGATCATCATTTTAAGTTCTCACTCTCTCATCATTTTATGAGCATCATTTCAAGTTCTCATGCTCTCATCACTTTGTGAGCATCATTTCAGGTTATAATTCTCTCATCATTTTTCAAGCTTGGACCATTATAGTGTCTTATCATTCTCTATTGAGTTAAGATGCTTTGAAAATTCTAAAAAAAATTGAAATTTTTTTAGAAAAAACAAAAACATTGACCACTTATTAACCTTAAGGATTCTAGGAACCCTCACTATGTCACAAAAAAATAACTTGTTTCTTAGTTTCTTCATCCTTTTTGGCCTTTTTTCCTATGATATCACCATTTGTGAATTCATCCCTATTCTTCTATCACATCCATAATTTCTTCTATCAATCATTATTCTCTTCCCATTTCTTGGGATAACTATATTTGGATTGAAGTTTTATTAGATTGTCATGAAACTATGTAGGTAGTGTCCACTTCCCTAGTGCATATGGAGACAACTTAGCCACCCCGTTCCTTTTCTTCTATTCCCCCATTCTATTTGTTTGTTCAGTTGTCACCTAGTTTGTAGGGGAAATGTTTGTCATGTTTTTTATACTAACATAGGGACTAAAACTTGTTTGTTTCTTTGTTTGTCTATCTTGCTTATTTATTTGTGTGTGTTTTTGTTTTCTTTCAGCACTATGGTCATGATTTAGTCTATGCATTTTCATTGGGTGATTCCTTGCACATTATTCTTAAATATATCCATATTCAAATGTCTACATTTTCATCATAGTTTTTATCATCAATGTGATTATTTTCCATTGAGTATTAGATATCGAGAGTTAGTCCTTATGCATATTTTGTCCAAGCCCCTATGGTGTTCTATCATGAGGCCTACCATCAAATGTTATAACAAAAATTAGCTTTGAGAGGTCTACAACATCAATGTAGCATCACCATCTCCTCGATACTGACATCAGTAATAATCTTAATCTAATACCCAATCATATCTCAAATAGAGTAATAAAGTAATGAAATAATTTGAACCTTTATTATTTTGGATGAGCATCTCCCTACTAGCAGGTTGTCCTAATTCATCTATATCCTCTATATGAACTTATCAATCATGTTTTCATCATTAGGGTATACTACATCAGCACTATACACCATCCCACACACATTTTCAATGATTATATTATCGACTAGGGTAAATCATTATGTTATCACCAATTTTCATTTCTTGTTTATCTATCTTAACTAGGGTAACTCCATATTCTCAATGATTATATCAC
>JARHVA010000345.1:5327500-5455000 GCA_037957365.1 Torreya grandis | reverse complement strand
ATAGAATGCACATAGAGGTACCAAGTGGCATTGAGCAAATGGAGACTGACAATAGGGTCCATAGAAGGCACATGGGATCAAGGATCAATGAAATGCAAGTGATCATACATATGAAGATCTAATGGAATGAATTTAATTTTAGATATAGATATAATATTTATCACGATATCAATAAGTTAAATGATCCATATAATTCACATAGAGGTACCAAGTGGCATTGAGCAAATGGAGACTGACAGTAGGATCCATAGAAGGCACATGGGGCTGCCATGTATCTCAATCTTGGTAGTATAGATCAAAGATAAATGGTTAGAATTTGAAGTTAAATATTAGGAAACTCCTAAAGATATCAATGAATTTTATTTTATCAAGTTATAGGGGGGAATAAGATTAAGACACGTGTCTAAAATATTTTCTTTACATAATGACTATTGGAATTTAAATTAATAAAGGAAAACACAATCTATATTATTTGAGCTATAACTTTTGATATATGATGAATTTTATAGTGGTATAAAAATAAAAGTTCTAAAGGAATCCAAGGCGAATCCAAAAAAATTAATTATAATATTTTAATGTTAGTAAAATTATATATATTGAGCTCCAAATTTTACTATGTGTTTGACCATCTTCTGCAAGTGACTCAAGAATATTATTTGATTTTTTTTTATAGTGTTTTGATTTTTCATGATGAATTATCTATTGGAGAGTGTTATATAATCAATGAGGATAATTTTTATGTATTTTATATGTTTTAATAATCCATATTTATTATGAAAAAATTCTTATAAGTTGACTATTTTTTCGTTCATAGCGCTCTTGTGTACAAGACTATTGTTTGAGCAAGTTTTTTTGCATATACAAAAGAGTGTAGTGATGGAAGTAATTACTTGAATGTATCTTATGGGTCATGTAGAGTGGAATTATGTTTTTTTAAGTGGTCTTGTGTTTCTAATTTGCTTTATTAAATTCTAAAAGAGTGAATTGGTCTTCATGAAACCTATAAGGGCTACTAGAGCCTAATTGAAAGGTGTAGCTACTTAAGGGTGACCCATGGATGATATGGTTAACCTATGAGGGTGGTATGAAAATATATATTAATTTTATATAAACCTTAAGGGTTAAGTAAATTCTTATGGCTTAACAAGAACATATTATTCATGAAGGATCTACAAAGAGTGAAATGAATGGAGATTATTTTGAGAGTTTTTTGGGATGTTGAGAGAGTAGAGCACAAGAGAGTGTTGAGTATAAAATAAAGGAGTAAAGAGTGTGATGAATAGATGGATTGAAGATAAAATCAGGTTGAGGATTGTGTGTATGACCTATAGGTCATAATTTTGATGTTAAAATAGTATACTTGTAGGATTGAAGATTGAAGATGAGAGAAGAGGTTTAGAGTGATCAAAAAGGGTGTTTTGGATGCATTACTTGTGTGTGAAATTTTTATAGAGTGTGAAGGGTTGAAACATAGGTGTTTTAAATTTTTTTTATCCATTATACTAAAAGGAAATCAATGTTTTGGAGATGTTTATTTCATAGGTGTTGTGTGGGTGCTCAACATCTAGAACAAGTTTGTGTTTGTTCATGCTTAGGGGTTGGTGATCCTTGTAAAGTGGGCGATTCACTAAAAGGTCTCATGTTTTTGATAATTTTATAATATAATTAGTCCATGTGTTTATAGGATTAACAATGTGTTTTATTCCCCATGATATTTTCCCACATAATTCATGTGTTGTGTGCTTGATATTGCATCATCTTTCTTGTTCATTGTTGTGAATGACTTGTATGCTTTATGTATGCTTTTGGTGATTGAATAAGGATTGGAATTGAAGTTTGGATTATATTTCATCATTTATTCAAACCCTCAATGATTATACCTCTAACACACACACACACACACACACACACACACACACACACACACACACACACACACACACACACACACACACACACATGGTGATTTCTTGAAACTTGGACATAGATCAAGGATCCATTAAAGACAAATAAATATTAATTTGGATTAAAAAAATGATTACAGTCCATAAATAACATGTTTTTTCAATTTTTAATAGAGTCATAGATGTGAAATATAAAGTCATAGGTGAAAATAACAAAATCATAACCTTTTTTCTACCCCCAATAGCAAATTTGAAATTTTTATTACATATATATATATATATATATAATGAAACAACTATTTAAGTTGATAAAATAACAATTTAAAAAAAACATAGTAGTGACTCGTAATTGTTTTAAAAACATATGCTTTCAATTATTTTATTGAGACTTGTAATTCCATTTAAATGGTGATATAATCTACATTATTTATCCATAAATATGTATAGGCAAATGTAAACAACTAAATTCTACCAATTTAATGTTATAATTAACATTGTTTAAAATAGACATAATAAATCAATCCCCATTATAAATTTTAATTTCATCTTGACATCACTTCCCTCCATTTTTCATATAATTTATTAATATATATTAAACTAATTAATCATGCACCATTAATTCTTCAAAACTAATTAAAATCCTAAATGTACACCTCATCAAAATATCTTGCACACATATCTCAACAAAATTTTGAGTCACCCAATCATCTTCTTAACTTTTTCAACCAATTTATGAGTCACCATTGAACATTTCAACCACCATGGTGACTCACTCAACTACCTTGACCCATTCATGATGATTTATTAAAATACCAACTCTTCCCCTCTCTCACACACATGGTAATTAGTCATCATCCATTGAGATGAGGACTCAAATCCAACCATTGATAATTATCATATTAAATAAGTTTAGATTATTCTCAATCAGTCATCTTTCTATCTAAAATCCTATAAATTAAACTTTCATTCTCCATTTTCAACATCTACATTTAATCTATCAAAATTATATCAAATTTTTCGTAGGCATCCATTGAGAAATAAAGCTTATGAAACCATATGTCTCCCAATTGACCTTTGTTTGGAGAAATGAATTGAGCTCCCACATTCTAAGAAGAAAAAGAAAATAAAAATTCATAATGAAGAAGGTGATGATGTACATTACTTGTTAGGTTTTATAAGTATTTATGTACTTTGATTTTTATTTTGTATTATCTCTATTGGATGTTTAGTTTGGATTTAGAATAGGATTCATATGCATGTCATTTTCCTAGTTTTGTTAGATTCTAAATTTTATCTATCACAGTATTTATAGCTAAATTCTATACCATGTTGAGCTATATATCATAAAAATGTTAATCATTCATATTTTACATGTGTTACATGAAATATGTTATTTTATAATAATGTCATTAATACATATGGTGTATGTAGACTACTATCATTTGATTTATGCTTCATGTTTAACCCTAAAATAGATAGATTGAGGTTATCTAGGGTTAAAGGGGTAGATATATCTTAGGGACTAAGGATGATAAACTATCTCTATAGCAAGCTAATGTGGTGTTAAAATACAATAAACATATACTAAATTTATTAAACTGAGATAGGATAAAAATAGTAAGTACAACTATGTGAGATATGGAAATGGAAAAGTAATTTACTTAGATATTTTTGATGCTAACATGGTTTTGGATATGAAATAAGCTATAATTAAGTTGTAATTATTTTGGAATAATCATCAAATTATAATTTGAGTGCCTCTAGATCCATAAACACTGGCACAAACCTTAGATAGTTACATCAATGCTACTATTTAACTTGATATAAGTTTCCTGTCTGGGATACTTGATATAAAAGGATGTGACCAATTGAATGATTCTAGGTTTGAATTCACCTTCACTTTGGTACACTTAAATCTGGGTCATGGATTGTTACTCATCAATTTTTAAATCCCTATCTTTTTGTATTCATAATAACCCTAGGGGAAAATGGGTTAATAGGCACAAGGTGTTAAGTTAACCCAAAATACCCCTTCATTAATTAGTGCTACCTATATAGCCAATAATTTTAAGAGGACCTCATATTGATGTAATTTTACCCTACATGTTGACTTGTGTGTGAATCATGCAATATGTGGAAAATAAGTACATTAGTGACCTATCTTGTAACTTGGTAAATCATGATCTTAGGCTACTCCTTAAATAATTTAGACCTTTGTATGTGGTGTCTCTATGACTGATATGAAAATATGAAAAATAGGGAATATTTTCCTTATTGAGTGTTTGATTAAATACTTTGGTAAGTTACCATAGGTATTTTTGAGTGTATTCTTGGTGAGGTATTAATGAAGGTTGATATTATATTTATATCAATCTCTTTATGTAAGTAACTCACATTAAATATCTTATACTAACCATTAGGGTACATTTCATTTACAAATTAGATGATTTTAGGGTACTGGACACTTTTATTAGATCAAGACACTAGCATTGATGTAGGTGTAATTTTTGGAATGATAGTATATAGGGAGTAGGAAAATAGGTACATACTCAAAACTTGTAGAGGTGGAAGATAATTAGGTTTTAAGCATTCTATAAAAGATAAAAGCTCTAGGTCATCAACATAAGATTGGTTAAATTAAAAGATAATTCAAGGGGCACAAGATATAGTAGATGTGAGACTTCAAAAAGTGGGAAAGGTTTGGAACTGAGAGGAACAACCAAGGTCTCAGTTTTTAATGTATACAATACTAAGGTGCTATATAATCTATTAAATAATGTCTACATTCCCCCTTTTAATCTAATAATAGAATTTTTGGTTTAAATAAGAAGAAATGTGTACCTAGGTGTGTACAACACACCTTACCTTTGATTGAGTCCAAATTGAGTGATTTGATGGTGATTAAACTACAACCAAGAGCATGTTATAGTATATAATCAATGTATATAATCTAAAAGTGAAAGTATCAACAATATTGAAATTGAAAGAGCAAGGTTTAGGAGTATAACTATGTATCAATGTAACCATCTTACTTATTAGCAAGTTGATTTCTAATATCTATCATTATAAGGATTTCAAAATAAGATTAGGACAAATATATATAAATCTAAAAATTTCATATATCTAAGGATATAGAGAGAGGTTGGAATACATATTCCCCTAAGCTTGGAAAAAAAGTGAGTTACCACTCGGTAGTTGAGATTAGCTCAACTATGCCATGCAATAATACTTATAACCTAGTGATAATGAGTGAAAAAATACAACTCATACTATCAAATTAGTAAGGATATATTATACAATGAAGTATAACCTAAACAATTTCAAGATTCAGTGATTTAACCACCTCAACCATACCAAAATCAAACCAAATATTGTAATAAATTGGTTCAATAAGTCAGTAAAAGTACATATTGGGTATCAGTGCATAAAATTAAATCTTAGTGGGTGATGATATTACATGATAGTGTTTTAAAATCTGAAATTGATTTTGATTTTTTAATATCATGTGCACATTACATAGCATATGCACCTTATATATGTCTCATGTTGAAATTATGTATAACAATAGTACCGATGTATAGAAATCTACCACAACTATGAATTTAAATTATATAACTATGTAATTTAGCCAATTTAGAAACTATGAGTGGAGAAAATTATTACAAATCATGGCCCCACTATTTATGGATAAATATAAAAAGTTAAAATAAGTACCAAATATTGAGTGAGTGTAGAGAACATGTTCCTAAAGCATGCCCCCACTAAATTTGAAAAATATGCCAAATTTGAAGAACATCCCTCTATGACATACCCCCACTAATATGCACCCCATTTAAGGTAAGTTAAAAATATAAACCATTAATTACCTTACCTCAAAAGGATAAGACACTTGTTTAATCTGTAAATGGAACCATGTAGCATATAGAAGGAATATATCTAGTTAGATATAACATTAAAGTGCATATACCAATGTGATCACATGAAGGCATAAGATGCATGATAAGGATCATGATAATATATAGATAATAGTAGTAAAATCTCAATAACCAAATAAAAAACACACACAAGAGCACTCAAAATCAAGTCAAAAGGCAATGGTTCAAGGATATTGCAAATAAGGGGCATGTTAAAATTCCACATAATCAAAGGGACATGACTTAATCCAATTTCCACAAAATCAATGATGGCATATTCAAATGTCCATTCAAAAATTAATGACATATTATAATGTCAGAGAAAGCATTCATAGGAATAGGGGCCAATAATAAGGGAGCATATTCAAATTCTCAAAAAATCAAGACAACAATAAGGTAGGACACTCAAGGAAGTGTATAAAGAAAAGAATAAACAACTAGTATAAACATGTCATAGTAGCCTATGGATCAAATGTGTAATTAAAAAATGTCAAGTGCATAACATATGAAGTACCCTATGAAAGATATAATCATGGATAAAGGCATGTTAAGTACATATATGAACTCAAAAACATGATAATGTAGAGTGAAAATAGAATGATATAACATGGAATTATCGTGATCATGGAGGTGTATGCCCTCAATGTCCATATGACATGAGTAGAGGAAAATCCCAACATTTTTAATTGGAATAGATAATGTATTTATGTATGCCTATATCACACTCATGTAGAAGTATGACACACATGTGAATGTAAGAGTAACTAATATTCCATACATTAACATGGAATGAATACATAAATGTCAAGGATCTAATATCACATGTAGGTGCTAAAACTGTTTTTGATTTTTTTAGTATTGTTTAATGTGAAAAGAAAAGACTATCCTATGATCCCATCCAAAGGGTGATCATAGATATCTCACCACTATGAAATTGGTGTAATAATTTGGTGATGCTATTAAGGAGCATGTATAGGTGAAATATCTAGCATTATGGTACCTATGATGCTTTGTGTATGTAAAATATGACTTTGTGGTTTTGAATAAATAGTAGGGTGGAACCCATCATTGAGTGTTTTGTGGTTTCATTGGAATAGAAATAATAGGAACATGTGCAGGTGATCTGTATATATAAACATGGTGTGTAGTAGATGAGGATTATATGGAATCCATTACATGTTTATGGTATAATGGTCTCTCAAGTACTGACTGCCTAATAAAGGGGATTCGTTGTTACTTATCCTTTTATAGTGAATTATCCTTAGTAGGCTTGGTAATTAACTATCTAGGTATATGCTTTTCTTGTTCAAGATGATGCTCATATGGTATTTTATAAAATATAATTACTTGATTGACAATAATTTATTTAACACACCCATGCACTATCGAAGGTACTTATCGAAGTGTATATATCCAAGGTCTTCCCAATAACATATCAAAGATGACTTGAAAGGTATAAATAAAAAATTATAACCACATGTGCAATACTAACCTATAAATGTAGGTCAATCTTACCAAAAACCTTCTAAGAGGTCATATTGAATGCTCTAATTGATCTAGTAGAAGGATGTAAATATAATGAGTATAACCCAAGTGTGTAATTAATGTCATGGTATAAACATTCTTCCTTACACCATTATCAATCATAACACTATGTATAGGGTGTTTATCAAGCTATGTTCATATGAATAAATAATGAATATCAATGTTGACATCCATAATCTCACTATCATCAAAATAAATAAAAAGTATTTGAACCATATGAGATGTATGTTGTGTATAATTACCAATAATACCATATAATGGGTGACCATAATGTGATGGAATAGGATGTGCATTATATCATTTTCAATTCTAGTTCTTTCTTAGAATGGTCTTGAAAAATATTGTTAAATATTTTATGTTTGAGGTGATCACTAGGTTATGAAATTGATTCCTTGGGAGGACCATCGAATGTAAAATTTGAGTCTTTAATTAGGTCTTGGATCTTATGCTTTAAGGTAAATCATATGTTCTTAGAATGTCCTTAGTGATAATCACAATAAGCATTCACATATATATCCTTTATTTAGAGTTATATTTATATCGACCTCTATAGGATGAGGGAGAGGTTTAAGGTGACACTCTATTAACAATGAGAGTAATGAAGTGGGATACTCAGATAAGAATGGAAATTGTCTCTCTAGTGCATTAGATAGGTTAAGCCAATTATGTTGATGTGAAACTCTTTTAATATAGTGGTTGTTTCATTTAGGCTTAGGAGGTTTTACCTTATAACTTGGTTTGATTTTAAACTTGGTATTGGATATGGATGTATATGGTGTGTTTACTATGTCATTAAGCTTATTTAATGAAAAAAAAATTATTTCATGATAATTTAAAACATAGCATAAGTCATTAAAAGATTTAAACTTCTTAAAAATAAAGGACTCCTATAGAGGAGAAACAAAAATTTTCTTGAATATGTCTTTCAACTCCTTATCTACCATAGGATTGGTCATTTTAGCAGGCATTTTCCTGTACCTAAAAACATATTTATTTATAGGTTAATTTGTTCCTTGTTTAATTTTGGTAATTTGAGCATAAGAAACCTTTTTGGAAATATTAATTGAAAAGTTTGATTAAAACTAATCTAAAATAAGTGTGAATGCTTTTATGGATTGGAGAGGTAAATCATATAACCACCTCAAATCATAGTCTCTGAGGCTTTTGGGAATAATTTGGTCAAAATTTTATCAAGGCATGTCACATAAAATTTTCAAAGATTTCATTCAGGATCACCCTTGTCATCATAAAATGTGAACTTTGGTGTAACAAAACTAGTTTTCAAAGGATGCAAAGATATATTAACTATAATAAGTTTATGTAACACATCTTATGAATCAATATCATGAGGATGTTTTAAAGCATTTTGTTCAATTTTTTTAACCTCTCTAAGGTCTTTATAACTTGAAGGAATTTTTGAATTGAGACCCATTGGGTTTTAGATTAGCAAGTTGAGTAGTCACCAAAGGGGATGTAAACATGGTTTTAGTTATAATAGGTATTAAAATAGGTATTTGAGTTGAAACAATTGGTAATTCCATGGTGGATGTAGAAATAATAGTTTCAAGAAATAAAGGTTGTAAGATATAATATATGCCTCCACTATAAATATTATCAATAGACGGACCTATTTGGTCATCTATTATTTTTATGTTAGTTTATAAAATAGTTTGTAGGATTTCATTAAGATCATTAGGGTTTTGATGAATACACTCATGAAATAGTGAAATTTCTTACAATTGATCATGGTCTATTTGCTCACGTTCATTGATATCATTAGACTATTAATTTTCATTATTAACATAGTATTCTATGATAACCTCATCAATATCTTTTTCATTCTCAACATTGTTATCATCATCATCCATAGGATTATGTCCCTCATTGGTTTGAGACATCTTAGGTAGTGGGAGAGGAAGCTCAATGTTTTCAATAGGCACACCTCTAAATCTAAGGATATGCCTAGATTTTATGAAAAATAATATAAGTAGGAAATGAAAAAGTATATAAATATGAAACCCTAATGTATGCATTTAAATCTGGTTGTTTCTCTCTATCCCTAATTTCATCTATTTCATTTAATTTATATATTAACACCCCTTCCTAGACAATAGTATAAACATCCTTCATTTTTCATCCCAACCTTATAAATATCCCATAATATATTAATTACCCATTATCCACCCTAATAAAATCCTATTAAATTAATAATCCTATTTATCCCCACTTACCAATTTTTAGTTTCTAAAATTATACAAATCCCCTATTCACCTACCCATAGCCTTTCCTAAAAACCTAATTCCTAATCCCACTTCAAATCTCCCTTAAACCACATCAAATACCCTAATCCTATATAGAAGTCTCCTTAACCCACCTTGATCCCCTTACTTCCCTTTTTAGGGAATTCTAATGAATTTTTAAATCAAAAGCTCATTTAATGACATATCCTCCAAGGAATTTTTAATTCCTTAGATAATTGAGATCCCTTGATCTTCAAATACCCAACTTTGAATTTGGGCCATCCATTTACCCTCCCTTACTCCTATATAAACCATGAAAATCTCTTGTCCATTGTAATGAGAAATTTAGTAAGCTTGTAAAGCCTTAATGCTCTCTTAGCCATTGACATTGAACACATAATACTATACTTGTCATATTTCATCCATAACCATTGATCTTGTGCACCCATTGAGTTCATTTTGCATCCAAACATTAAAGCCACACCATCTTACAATCTAAAATTAATTGATGATTTATATTTAAGCAACATATATGATCTTGGAGGGAAGACTCAATGAAGCAAAATGATGGTAAGATTGCTCTAAAATAATTTTGATTACTTCCTCATTCTCTCTTTTTGATGTTTTGTGAAGATTGAGTAAGTTTTGAATAAATTATGTATGCTTAGTGAATTTTCTCAAATTTTGCATTATACATTGGAGACCAAAGTGGGATCCCTCCTTTAAACTAACAGTTATGTTTTCAAAGTGTGAAAAAATAAACTTACAAGACTAATTAGAGAAAATTTGGGTTGTAATTTTAAAATTTTTGGACTTCAAGGTGAATTATGACATTGACCCATAAATTATGATTTTATTGTCACAATTTTGCACCTGATAGTCATGATTTTGACTTAACCATGATAGTTAGCCATTATTAGTTGGTTCGTATGACTATTTTGTTGACCAAAAAATCTCTTATAGACAGTTATAGTTTATATTTCCATTTGTGATTTTGCTCATTCTAGTTGTGATTTTAATTTAGGTCATAAATTAATTCTAATAAGATTTTTGAACATTATAATCTATTTCTTATATAATTTTTACTCTCTATCTAACTTGGTTGGTTGTAGGAAATAAGAAATAATTATGTTTGACTAAAATCATAAGATCTCAAATTTTTAAGTAAAAACACTTTGAGCTAGATGTAGATTTGATTTAGAGTCATGATTTTGACATATTGAGTTACTATTTTGACTAGTAATAAATTTATAAGGTTTGTAATCTGTAAATTACTTACTTTCTACCTATAAATATCATTAACTATCTATAAATATTTTTTCTCTATTTTTAAAATTTGAAATAACTTAATCTATTCATTATTTGATTATGGAAACTTCTATAAATAATGTAATCTAAAAAAACATAATTTAGTAGTTCCTATAAGTAATTCGAGTCCTTTAAATATGTAAATGTTCTAGAATAAATTGTAGTTAATTATGATATTTATTTTTAGTAGTGATTTTGAGTTGGTAGCTATGATTTTGATTCATTTATAATTAGCATTTTGAAATAAATAGTTTTTTATAACATTTGGTATAATTTATTTAAATTCACAATGGTCTATTTACCTTAGTCATTATAAAATGGGTAATATTATTATACTTTGGAATATTCTATTTTGTTATCTATGGTAATATCACTAATCAATAGACTACTATTTTGAATCTTAGTTGCAATTTTGTAAAATCTATTAACAATTTTGAATAAGCTAACTAGGTAGTAACCATAGCATTCTACTAACTATTTTTAATATCACTTATTTTCTATCTAAGATTTTGACCTACTATTTATGATTTTGTGTCCTTTTATGTGATTTTGAATATCATTAACTTTATATAAGTGATTTTGAATGAAGCAGAGCTGATTTTGACTTAAAACAAATTATTTATAAAAATTACTAATTGTTTTTAGTGCAGGACCAACTATTGAAGACTATAATTCAAACCTTTAACCTATTATTTTTTAGGTTTTTGGTCAAATAAATTAGTTTAATACATAATTTTTGATATATTTTAATTTATTATTTTCTTTGTTTGCCTAAATTAAATTGTTAATAAATATTTTGTGTCTATATATTACACAAGGGCTACAATGGTGTATACTTTCCTCCTTCCATCCTTGTGGTGATCCTTAGAGGATTGAAAAGCACTAATAAAACCTTCCCATTTTATTTTTTAAGGGGAAACATGATGTGGAATTCATCCCCATGAATTTTCATAGTCTTAGAGGTTGGTGATGTGGATTGCATCATCGTACATTCAACTACATTTTATGTTCTGACAAAGTATAAAAATTAGGGTGAGATATCATTAGGCCAAGTGGTTGACCCATATAGTCCTTCCATGAAAGGAAAGCATTAATTATCTAACCTAAGAATTAGACAATACCCTACATGGATTTGTGAGACATGTACCTAGTGTATATCACAAACACCCTTAGAAAAGCCCATATAGCCTAAAATAGGACCATCGACCATAACATGTGACTTGCTTCTAGAGTTAGTATCAACTCCCAAGTGACCTTTAAGGGTAAACAAGGTTGATATGGTTTATAAGATTCTAGAATGGGTCACCATCTTATATCCTCACCCATGAATCTATTGGAAATTGTAGTCATAAATTTATATTCCCATATTAGTTTACTAAATAATAGGGATTGTGGTATGCTTGATTTTATGCATGTTGTGCTAAACCAATGTTGCTTGTGACTTGAGTAAACCTTTTACCTATCACACTAAGAACATTTATAATTCCTTAAGTTGTACTTATCCCATATAAAGCTTTCCCTAACCATCTTTGATATCATTATATCTAACCTTTATCTCTTTATCACCATCATGTCTTCATCCATTCTATTTATCAAACAATTTTTGAGAATTATATTTCCTTATAATTAAGCTATAATGGTCATTCACTCTCCTTTTAAAATCCTATAACTCTTTCATTTCACTTATTACTCTATTTGTTTGTCTTTATCCCTATATCCTAAATCTATTACTTGGTTTGAATATTGTCAACCTATTACTCAGCCAAATTTCATCTAGCACCCTATCATCTTTCCATCTCACCTATTCATAATTAGATCAATCCAATCTTCACCTTGCTGGTTTGAATGTAGGCATTTAGTCATCTTATCAACTAGTACTTTTGCTAGATCAGATCATCATAGAGTTTTTGTATTTTTAGTACTTGGTCATATAGTCTGAAAGTCTAGATCTTTCTTTATCCATCATCTAGTCTTAAAGTCTAATCCCATCCAATCAGTCACCACATATAGGTACCTTGACCATCTTAGCTTAAGTACAAGCCAACTTATTGATCAATAATACACCATATCATACTAATATTATTTCATCTCATATCAATCCTACCTCCTAAAAGGTAAACATAAACAACTTTTTCATTGACCACTAATACTTATATCACCCATTATGACTCATAATGCCAATCAAAACTCATGTACAAGTCCTAAAAAGGGGACAAGGATCAAACCATGAAAAATATATCCTAAGGACATTATGTGAGCAAGGTAGGGATAATGAAGAGAATGAAAGTGACATGAAACACCTAGAGGAGAGGAAGGAATAAATAATGACTTCTTCAACAATGATGATATTAGGATTCACTTTAACCAATACATGCAAGAATATTATATCAAATATTGGCCCAAGTCATTGGAATTAGAGTTAGATACCCCTATTTTTTATCTTGATCTATTATAAAATTTAATTTTAACACCATCTCATCATAATTATCTTCCTCATCATAATACCATAAATCAAGATGCAAAAAATCCTAAGATGGAAGAAGTTGATCAAGACTCAAATGAAGAATAAAAATCCCTTAAAACCAATAGGATTATGGTTGATAAAATAAAATATGTCTTGGAAGATCATCCTAGTAAACTTACCCAAAAAATTAATTCATTAGCATCCCAAATTCATTTTGAAACCCACAAACCCACATCACCTAATAAAATAGGCAAAAATCTTCCAATAAACACTAACATTAATCCCTAAAGATAAAATATAGTCAAACCATCACTTATAGTCCCTTAATGAATGCATCCTTTGCCCAACAGTGGAAATAAATGAAAGAAAATCTTCAGTAAATAGACCCTTGAGCTCAAATAAAGAAGTATAGATATGAGGAGTTTTTCACATCTCCTTTAGATATGATTATCCTATAAATACCCTTTTTGGCACATTTTGAAATCCCAAATTTTGATAAGTATAAATGGAAAGGATATCCTCATGCACACATCCAAGAATTATACATATCATGTCATGAGGTCACTTATAATGAGGCTTATTTACTTTGCCTCTTTTCAAAAAGTCTCATAGGACCTACTCTTGAATGGTTTATGCATTTACCCAAAGGGTCCATCACTTTATTTGAAGAATTGACTAAGATATATGCAACACATTTCTTTCAATATTGAGCATTATATATCTATACTAGAATTCATAACACCCAATAAAAGAATAGATAAAATCTTGCATCTTTCTTATAATGATGGAGAAGCTTGGCTAGTCATTTCTAATGAACTATCCAAGATAAATAATTAGCCAATATATTTATCAATAATATTGATCCATAATTAACATATCAGATAAGTTTATAATGTGCCAATACATTCAATGAGATCATATAAAAGGCATCCAAATTGAGAAGGCACTTATTGGGAGAGGAACTATCAAATTATATACCCAAAATGAACAAATTCAAAATCAAGACAATAATTCTTTGGGTAAGCCTAATATATTTAATAAAAATGTAAATAGTGTTGGATATGAAGTAAATGTGGTTATAAACATATACATACAGTGCAAAAATTTTCCCTAATGATTTAAAATCCAAATGTTTCTAGCATCACCATGCGAAAAGGGAAGCCAAGAATTAGAACATGGAAATAACATCTTACAAATCTTGGCATATTGGTTGAGATGGTCTTGAAGAAATTAATTGTTGACATTATGATAACTCTCCCATAAATTAGACCCTTGGATGATAATAAGCCACATCCTGATTGGTATCATGAAGATGATTTTTGTCATCATCATCACGTAAAATGACATGATACTAAAAATATATGCATCTAAGGAATTTCATTCAAGATCTGATAGAAAAGGAAACATTATTAATTAAAGGTGAAAATAGTTTGACCCAGTCCAAAAATTAGCAACTAGGCATATATCAAGATCCCTTACCTAAGCATGATAAAAAATAGAAGAAAATAATAAGGGATCAAGATCAAGCATCCAGTTTTAATAATATTGACTACATGACATTCCATACCACTACATTAATACCATTAAAATCAAATTCAAAATCCCCCAATAACCACCAAGTCTATGTTTCCTTATTCTTAAGATAAATAGGGCCATTTCTTATTATGTGGTCACCACTAGATGTGTTAAAATAATAGTTCTAGGGGCACCCCCTAAAGACTCCAAACACTCTCAACAAAAAATATGACATTATTTAACAAATAGAGAAGAATCCCACTCTACATTATGGATTCTCTCAAAACTTATTTTATTCATAAATATATTTTAAATCAAATCCTACAGGAGTCAAAAGTTCCTATGGATATTGATACTAGTCAATTTCAATCTTTGGTGGGTCATTTATCTCCATCTCAAAAAGTCACATTAAGAATCGAAGACATGTAACCAATTAGTTGTCATCATAATTACCCCTTGTTCATATAAATATCCATTTCTAATCATAAGATTGTATGAGTTTTTATATATGGAATATCTGACTTAAATTTTTATAACACAAAGTTCCTCAAGAAATTGGGATATTAAGAATCTTCTTTGGGGCCTACTTTGATCATGATAAAAGCTTATGATTATAATGAATGACCATCAATAGGAATAATATACTTCATATAGTGGTGGGACCTATGGTTCATTAGACCTTGGTTCATGTAGTTGATGTTTATCTTGTTAAGCATGGGATATACTGAGAGGGGGGGGTGAATCAGTATATCATATATCTTATAAAACTTTCCTTTAACAAAAATCCACTTAATCAAATATTCAAGATATGCAATAAAACTCAAATAATAAACACCACACAAGATAGAGAGAGACACCAGATATAATGTGGAAACCCAATGTGGTAAAAACCATGGAGAACAATCTCAAGTATATGAATGAGCACCAACCCAAACAATATTCACAAGCATAAACTTGCAGGAGCACCATACCCCTTTATCGAGCACTAACCCAGCTACCATTCATGAGCACCAACCCATAAGAGCACCACACCCCTTTGCCAAGCACCAACCTAGCTACTATTCATGAGCACCAACCCACAGGAGCACTAACCCCTTTGTCGAGCACCAACTCAGCAACAATTCGTGAGCACCAACCCAAAGGAGCACCAACCCTTTTGTGTATACCACACACCTAACTCTCAATGTTGCTATCTCAATAAATGATAGTTCAATACAACATCTCTTTCTTCTCTCTCACCTTTGCTCTTCTAAGCTAGATATAAAAAATACAAATCATATTCATCTCTCACAATTACTCTTCTAAGCTAGATATTACAATATCAAATCAACCTCTATATCTAATATTACAAATGGCTTCTCAAGCCTTTATTTATAGCTTTCCAAATGACCTTTGGCCTTCCCCCTTTTTGACCCTTCAATCCTCATGGAAAATGGTGCCAAACTTGTATGACCCTTCATATTCAAGCCTTTGAAAAGTCATGTGGTGACCCTTCATGACCAAAAACGTCCTTCCATCTTTTGTCCTCATCTTGGTGACTTTTCGTATTCCTTAAAGTGTCCCTTCATGAGAAATTGCACCCTTCATCTTTTGTCTTCACTTGGTGACTCTTAGAATTCCCCAAGATGACTCTTCATGGGAAAATGTATCCCATCCTTATTTTGTCTTTACCTCATGGCTCTTTGACTTCTCCATGGGCCCTTCTTTTGTCTCATATGCAACCAAAAATATATTCTTTAATATTAAATAAATATTAACTCACATAATCTAAGATATTTCTATTACAAACAATATTAAATGCAATGGGGCCTTTATCATCAATAATGCTAGACCTTTGACATCAATGACAATATTTCCAAAAATCTCCCCCTTTGTCATTTATGGCAACCTCAATCTTGAAACTACCACAACCTGTCACCTGCACATACTATCATCTAAAAACATATAGTAACTCCCCCTTACTGTAGTAAATTGTACCTATTACTTATACCTATTTTCTACACCTATACCTATACCTGTTATTCTCCCCCTTTGACATCAATGGCAAAGGGCCTACCTGGAGCTAACACATAGCTCCCCCTCAACTGATGCTAAACATCAATGGCAAGAAGTAAAATAAATTACTCCCAACTCTTCTTGTAGATATTTGAATGTGTCCTTTGATTGTGCTTTTGAGAAGATATCTGATAATGCATATAAATCTTTACCTGTCCTTTGAGAATCTACAATCAACTCATTTGAATATTTTATTCTAACCTCACAACCTTTTGCATGAAACTTTAATGTATATCCCTGATCACATATTTGACTAACACTCAATAAATTATGCTTAATAAAACATTTTTATCTTTAGTTCTACTAATATCCAAACTTAAAATACCTTTTCCAGCTATCCTGGCAGTGGTTTTATCTTTGAATTTCACTATGCCACCATTGATCTTATTTACTCTTATCTCCTGTCATATGCCTCGAACATCCACTAACAACAAACCATGGCTGATCTTTATTTCTTACATGAAAATTTGTTTGAACCACCATAGATTCTTTAGGTTGTTTCTTCTACCATGAACATGTTTGAACCTTCTTCTTGATGAATGGAACTTTGAAACTCTGATCCTTCTTCATTGAATCTACACGAGTATTCTTTTCCTTCTTTCTAAAACTGTTAGCTCTTTCTCAAAATTCTAATTTCTTGTGACCATAATCATTTGAAACACTTTAAAACTTTTAAAACACTACATATGCAACAATCATTCTAATAGCCTCAAACCTTAACATTGGTGTAAAATTTTCTTCAAAAATCTATTCACTCAAAAGATATACAAATTAATCTGCCAACTCACCTTCTTGTCATGAAATATAGCCAAGACCCAATAGCATCCACCATGCTTCAATTTTTCTTAAAAGTGTCTCCTTAAAGCCTAAAAGAGACACCCCACATAAAAGGGTCCTAGAAACAAATCTCAGGAGATTCCCAAATCTCCTCTGTTTCTTCCTTGATCTTCTTTTGTTTTTATTTTAGAATCCATTTAAGCATGTCTAATCTTTTTGACTTACTAACCTTATCATTTATGATGTTTTTCATGTTCTCAACTTTTGCAACTATCTTATCTTGACAAAGCTCATCCTTAAATGTAACAAGAGATTCTGCACAATCCTTCCTATCTAATTCTTTATCTACTATAACAAGTAATTCATTTTCACTCTTAAACTTAACCTAATCAACCTTTACTAGTTTAGGTCTCCAAACCTTAATTTGACTCTTCTCATATCTTTTAGGGGCTCTATAACCTTTGACATACTTTGAAGATCTCTTTACTTGTTTTGGACATAATTTAGCAATATGGCCAACCTTATGACAATAAAATAAAACAATATTTATCATACTTTTTTCTTGAATGTGACTATGATCTCCCTTTGACTGATTGCTTCTCCTCATATAGTCTCTTGCCCTATGACCAACATGATGACAAACAAAACAATGGCCATGAAAATAATTTGAAAACTTGACAGCATTGGGCTGCCTGATTGGCTTCTTTAATTTGCCTTAAAAACCTACATCCTTCTTTCCTTGAACTAATATTTCATGATCTTTCTCAACCTTGATTATAAGCTTCTCATGATTATCCTTTAAATAACCTAACTCATCATTCAACTGATTACACTCTTCTTCTTTTGATGTTAAAATTGAATTTGTAACTTCTCACTGATTCTTAAGATCCTGAATAAATATCTTATTTTCTTTTACTTCTATAGCCAACCTAGAATCCAAGATACACACCTATTCCTTAAGAGCCTCAACCACATATTTCAACTCTTAATTCTCCTTCTTTAGCTGCTTGGCCATCTTATGATTTTCTTTGATCTACCTTCAAGCTATTAAACCCTTTCTAAAGGAACCTACTCTTATAACAATTGTTAAGCAAAGGATATACTAAGAGGGGGGGTGAATCTTTATATCATATATCTTATAAAACCTTCCTTTCACCAAAATCCACTTAATCAAATATTTAAGATATGAAATAAAAATCAAATAATAAACACCACACAATATAAAGAGAGAGACACCAGATATAATGTGGAAATCCAATGTGGGAAAAACCACAGAGAACAATCTCAAGTATATAAATTAGCACCAACCCAAACAATGTTCACAAGCATAAACTTACAGGAGCACCATACCCCTTTGTTGAGCACCAACCTAGCTACTATTCATGAGCACCAACCCAAAGGAGCACCACACCCCTTTACCAAGCACCAACCCAACTACTATTCATGAGCACCAACCCCTTTGTCAAGCACCAACTCAGCAACAATTCGTGAGCACCAACCCACAGGAGCACCAACCCCTTTGTGTATACCACACACCTATCTCTTAATGTTGCTATCTCAAAAAATGATAGTTCAATACAGCATCTCTTTCCTCTCTCTCACCTTTGCTCTTCTAAGCTAGATATAAAAAATACAAATCATATTCATCTCTCACAATTGCACTTCTAAGCTAGATATTATAATATCAAATCAACCTCTATATCTCATATTAAAAATGGCTTCTCAAACCTTTATTTATAGCTTTCCAAATGACCTTTGGCTTTCCCCCTTTGTGACCCTTCAATCCTCATGGAACATGGCACCAAACTTGTATGACCCTTCATATTCAAGCCTTTGAAAAGTCATGTGGTGACCCTTCATGACCAAAAACGTCCTTCCATCTTTTGTCCTCATCTTGGTGACTTTTCATATTCCTTAAAGTGTCCCTTCATGAGAAATTTCACCCTTCCTCTTTTGTCTTCACCTGGTGACTCTTGGAATTCCCCAAGATGACTCTTCATGGGAAAATGCGTCCCATCCTTCTTTTGTCTTTACCCCGTGGCTCTTTGACTTCTCCATGGGCCCTTCTTTTGTCTCATATGTAACCAAAAATATATTTGTTAATATTAAATAAATATTAAGTCACATAAGCTAATATATTTCTATTACAAACAATATTAAATGCAATGGGTCCTTTATCACCAATAATGCTAGACTTTTGACATCAATGACAACATTTCCAACAATCTCCCCCTTTTCATTGATGGCAACCTCAATCTTGAAACTACCACAACCTATCACCTACACATACTATCATCTGAAAACATATAGTAACTCCCCCTTACTGTAGTAAACTATACCTATTTTCTACACCTATACATGTACCTGTTATTCTCCCCCTTTCACATCAATGACAAAGGGCCTACCTAGAGCTAACACTTAGCTCCCCCTCAACTGATGCTGAACATCAATGGTAAGAAGTAAAATAAATTACTCCCAACTCTTCTTACAGATCTTTGAATGTGTCCTTTGATTGTGCCTTTGAGAAGATATCTGATAATGCATATAAATCTTTACCTATCCTTTGAGAATCTACAATCAACTCATTTGAATATTTTATTTTAACCTCACAACCTTTTACATGAAACTTTAATGTATATCCCTGATCACATATTTGACTAACACTCAATAGATTATGCTTAATAAAAAATTCTTATCTTTGGTTCTACTAATATCCAAACTTAAAATACCTTTTCCAGCTATCCTGGCAGTGGTTTTATCTTTGAATTTCACTATGCCACCATTGATCTTATTTACTCTTATCTCCTATCATATGCCTCAAACATCCACTAACAACAAACCATGACTGATCTTTATTTCTTACATGCAAAGCTATTTGCACTGCCATAGAATCTTCAAGTTGTTTCTTTTGCCATGAACATGTCTGAACCTTCTTCTCGATGAATGGAACTTTGAAACTCTGATCCTTCTTCATTGAATCTACATGAGTATTCTTTTCCTTCTTTCTGAAACTGTTAGCTCTTTTTCAACATTCTAATTTCTTGTGACCATAATCATTTGAAACACTTTAAAACTTTTAAAACACTGCATATGCAATAATCATTCTAATAGCCTCAAATCTTAACACTGGTGCAAAATTTTCTTCAAAAATCTATTCACTCAAAAGATATATAAATTAATCTACCAACTAACCTTCTTGTCATGCAACATGGCCAAGACCCAATAGCATCCACCATGCTTCAATTTTTCTTAAAAGTGTCTCCTTGAAGCCTGAAAGAGACACCCCACATAAAAGGGTCCTAGAAACAACTCTCAAGAGATTCCCACATCTCCTCTGTTTCTTCCTTGATCTTCTTTTGTTTTTCTTTTAAAATCTGTTTAAGCATGTCTAATCTTTTTGACTTACTAACCTTATCATTTATGATGTTTTTCATTTTCTTAGCTTTTGCAACTATCTTATCTTGACAAAGCTCATCCTCAAATGTAACAAGAGATTCTGCACAATCCTTCCTATCTGATTCTTTATTTACTATAACAAGTAATTCATTTTCACTCTTAAACTCAACCTGATCAACCTTTACTATTTTAGGTCGCCAAACCTTAATTTGACTCTTCTCATATCTTTTAGGGGATCTATAACCTTTGACATACTTTGAAGATCTCTTTACTTGTTTTGGACATAATTTAGCAATATGGCCAACCTTATGACAACAAAAGCAAACAATATTTATCATACCTTTTTCTTCAATGTGACTGTGATCTCCCTTTGACTGATTGCTTCTCCTCATACATTCTCTTTCCCTATGACCAACATGATGACAAACACAACAACGGCCATGAAAAGAATTTGAAAACTTGAAAGCATTGGGCTGCCTGATTGGCTTCTTTAATTTTCCTTCAAAACCTTCATCCTTCTTTCCTTGAACTAATATTTTATGATCTTTCTCAACCTTGATTATAAGCTTCTCATGATTATCCTTTAAAGAACCTAACTCATCCTTCAACTAATTACACTCTTCTTCTTTTGATGTTAAAATTGAATTTGCAACCTCTAACTATTCTTAAGATCCTGAATAAATATCTTATTTTCTTTTACTTCTATAGCCAACCTAGAATCCAAGATACACACCTATTCCTTAAGAGCCTCAACCATAGATTTCAACTCTTGATTCTCCTTCTTTAGTTGCTTGGCCATCTTATGCTTTTCTTTGATTTACCTTCAAGCTATTAAACTGTTTTTGAAGGAACCTACTCTAATACCAAATGTTAAGCACGTGATATACTGAGAGGGGGGGTGAATCAATATATCATATATCTTATAAAACCTTCCTTTAAACAAAATCCACTTAATCAAATATATAAGATATGCAATAAAAATCAAACAATAAACACCAAAAAATATAGAGAGAGACACCAGATATAATGTGGAAATCCAATGTGGGAAAAACCATGGAGAACAATCTCAAGTATATAAATGAGCACCAACCTAAACAATATTCGCAAGAATAAACTTGCAGGAGCACCATACCCCTTGCTGAGCACCAACCTAGCTACTATTCATGAGCACCAACCCACAGGAGCACCACACCCCTTTTCCAAACACCAACCCAACTACTATTCATAAGCACCAACCCACAGGAGCACCAACCCCTTTGTGTATACAACACACCTATCTCTTAATGTTGTTATCTCAACAAATGATAGTTCAATACATCATCTCTTTCCTCTCTCTCACCTTTTCTCTTCTAAGCTAGATATAACAAAGACAAATCAAATTCATCTCTCACAATTTCTCTTCTAAGCTAAATACTACAATATCAAATTAACCTCCATATCTAATATTAAAAATGGCTTCTCAAGCCTTTATTTATATCTTTCCAAATGACATTTGGCCTCCCCCCTTTGTGATCCTTTAATCCTCATGGAAAATGGTGCCAAACTTATATGACCCTTCATATTCAAGCCTTTGAAAAGTAAGTGGTGACCCTTCATGACCAAAAACGTCCTTCCATCTTTTTTCCTCATCTTGGTGACTTTTCGTATTCCTTAAAGTGTCCCTTCATGAGAAATTGTGCCCTTCCTCTTTTGTCTTCACTTGGTGACTCTTGGAATTCCCCAAGATGACTCTTCATAGGAAAATGCATCCCATGTTTCTTTTTTCTTTACCCCATGACTCTTTGACTTCTCCATGGGCCCTTCTTTTGTCTCATATGCAACAAAAAAAAATATTCGTTAATATTAAATAAATATTAACTCACATAAGCTAAGATATTTCTGTTACAAACAATATTAAATGCAATGGGGCCTTTATCGCCAATAACGCTAGACCTTTGACATCAATGACAATATTTCCAACATATCTTCTATATAACATGTTTTTGTATTGACCTTAGATCTATTAAATTTGAGTTGTACCCTCCACCCTCTATCAATGTCTCAAATTATTGCATTTAGGAATGGATGTTACCATCCCTAGTAAAATAAAATAATTTTTTTATTTGTCAAATGGAAGTGATAGATTATGATCTTTACTATCCAAGTACTCAAATTTCATCTTATGAACAAAAGATAGAAAATACATACATCCTAATAACCTACCATCCCATTCCTTCAATCCATCATAGATTACCAATATGAAGATAATATCTAAAGGGTGTGGATAATATGAGTATAAACCCCTTTGCATAGGAATTTTTCCATTATCTCCATGCAACAATGGGTCCCCTACTATGTAGGAAGGTAATCCTACTGCTTATTAATTTAGGACAACTACCTTTCTAGCTTAGGGGTATTATCAAAAGAATATTAATAATAACTTGGTGATTCTTGGATAATATGTGAAGACTTGGCCCCTTATTTTCAAAATAAATAGTATTCTAATTCACATAAAATGATAAATAACATGAATTGAAAAGGTCAAAGACTGAGTCAAGAAGAAAAAGGGATTTTGGAGCCTATTGGTGTTCAAAGACATCTAATATGACTTGGTTTAGGGTACAAACTACCAGGCATCAGTCTTCATAATATCATCATGGATTCTTCTTTGATTCTCAATGAGTCAACCTCTAATGAGGAAGTCAAAATAAGTTCTATCTATAGCCTTTATGAAGATCTTGCTACCACAAATATGTTCCCTGACACATTTATTTCCACCATTAATAGCTCCCTTCATTACCTCAACCTAATTGACTAGGGTAAACAAAAATAACCATCCTTTGATACTTTTTAAAGTGATGAAGAAATCATTGAATATATAAGAGCCTAAATTTTCATTCCTTGAGTAGACCATAAAAAGGGATTTACTATTAGTCTAAATGATTCATTATATTTCAGAGAACATAGTAAGTCCCTGAATCAAATTAAGGAAGAAAACTATCATGAAAATGACTTATCTTCAAACACTAAGGAAATAGAAAAATATCCTTCTTTGAGTCATTTTAGTCTTGAAGAATAGTAGATATATCAAGATTTATGTGTAAAAATCCCAGACCTATTTGTTTTATACAAATAAATTCAATTTCCTAATCCCCTATCTTATATATAGGACCAATCACATTCCTTAGTTAAGGAGGTTATAGAAGTAAACATTAGAACTGAAGATCATAAAATAGTCAAGTTGGGGGCAAGTCTTACCCCTGAGGAATGACAAATTATCATTGTGCTTCTCAAAGAATTTATAAATATATTTTCATAGAACTATGCATACATGCTTGGGTAGACCCCTTTTAGTAATGCATCATTTATTAGTACACTCAAATGCTAAACTAATAAAATAAATTATTCATAAAATACTACCTAAATTATCATTATTAGTCAAATAATAATTACAAAAGTTCTTAGAAACTAGTTTCATTCATCCCATTGACTATTTTGAGTGGATTTCCAATATTGTTCCTATTGGAAAGTTGTAAGGAGGTATCTAATTTTGTAATGACTTGCAAGATATTAATAAGGCATTTCTAAAATATGATTTTCTCTTACCTGATATTGATATTATCTTGGATTCAACAATTGGTTATGAAATGATATCCCTCATGGATAGTTTTTGGGATATAATCAAATTAAAATTGCATCTGAAGATCAACGTAAAATTTCCTTTATCACTCTATGGGGAAATTTTTAATATTAGGTAATTCTCTTTGGTCTCAAAAACATAGGATCCACTTATCAACTAGAAATTATGGATATGTTCCATGACATGATGCATGACATTGTTGAATATTATGTCAATGATATATTGGGTAGGTTTAAAACAAGATTCAAGCATCTAACAGTCTTAATAAAAATATTTGAGAGAGTAAAGAGTATAAATTATGATTGAATCCCAAGAAATGAGTATTTAGAGTTACTTTAGTAAAAATTTTGGGCTTCATTGTATCTCAACAAGGCATTAAAGTGGACCTTACCAAAGTCAAAGCCATTATTGAAATGCCTCTGCCCAAAAATCTAAAGCATGGCCTTAAAGGGAAACTTCAGAACATTCATCATTTTATTTATCAATTGGTAGATAAATGTCATCATTCACTCATTTTCTAAATAAAGGAATTAATTTTGACTAGAATTCAGAATGTCAAAAAGCATTCAATAACCTCAAGCAATATTTATCAAATCTTACAATCCTTACACATCCAATACTAAGAAATCCATTTCTCTTGTATATTTTAGCTACTCCCTGCACCATATAATCTCTTTCAGCACAACATAATGATCAAGGAAACTAAAGAGACATTTACTATTTATGTAGGAAACTTGTATCATATAAACTCAACTATACTCCCATTGAAAATGCATGTCTCACTACTATATTTAATTCCAAAAAGCTTAGACACTACATGCTTAATAACCAAGTAAAACTTATTTCTAAAATTGATACACTCAAATATATGCTATCAAATTCCACACTAAAAATAAGGATGGGAAAATGTATTATGATTTTGAGTGATTTTGAGATATAATATGTAAATAAAAAAGCCATCAAGGGGTAAATAATTAAATATCAACTAGAAGTAGATCCTATGGAAGATACATAACCATTAGCCACTCCTTTCATGGATGAATCTATCCTTACCACTAAATATTTATCTATATGGAACCTTTACTTTGATGGGTCCTTCACCATGCATGGATTAGGAGTTGTAGTACTTTTTGTTATAATTTAAGGAGATATAATTCTAAAATATTTTAGAATAACTTTTCCATGCACTAATAATATTGCTAAATATTAAGCACTAATTGTAAGACTTCAAATGACCATTCATTGGAATATTTAACAACTTCAAGTCTTGGGTGATTCTTAAGTAATTATTAAATAGGTAAATGAAGAGTTCCAAATAAAGGATGTCAAATTACTTCTATACAAATAAATGGTTGATCAATCAAAGAAGATTTTTTAGTCCATAACATCTAAATAAGTACCAAGGGGAAATAACAAATCATTCGATACAATGGCTACTATTGGATCTTTATTAGACTTTCCATTATATATTCTTGAATGAAACTTTTTAGTTGAAAAAATATTATTACCTACACATTAGACTTTAGATCACCATCAAATATGTGAAATCACTAATCCCAATCAGCCATGGTATCATGAGAATTATATTTACCTACATGAAAATATCTTTCCACTAAATCTTAACCACCATCAACAAAAAACCTTTATCTAATGCACCTCTATTACATTATCTTTAGTAGCATGCTCTATTAGTGAGGTTATAATGAGACCTTATTGAGATGCCTGAACACAAATGAGGCTCTTTTAGCAATTAAGGAGGTCCATTCTGACATTTATTGGGTACATGTAAATAAATTGGCCCTAGCCAATAAGTTACTTATGATTGGATATTATTGGCCTAAAATGGACCATGATGCTTGCCAATATGTGTCAAAATGTGTGGCATGTCAAAAACATGAGTATCTTATATATACTCCCACTCAATAACTACAGCCTGTCATGAGTAATTAGCCCTTTTTATTATGGGGATTATACCTCATTGGTAAAATCAATCCTAATTTATCAGATGGGTGTAAATTTATTATTATACCCACAAATTATTTCACCAAGTGGGTGTAAGCTATGCAACTCATATATAGCATAGGCCTTCAAATATATAATTTCATTCTAAACCAAATCATTTACCCCTTTGGGATCCTTTCGATGATTATATCCAATAATGTAGAGTCTTTTAAAAGCTAGGAAGTTGAAGACTTGCGCAATAAGTATCACATGAATTAGTATTTTTCATCACCATATTACCCACAAGGTAGTACTCAAGTAGAAGTTATGAATTAAAAACTTTAAAAATCCTTAAAAATATATTCAATGACATTGGAAGGAATTGACATTTGTAGTTATATCCTACATTATGGTCTTATAGAACCAATGTTTGCATGCCTACTGGGGCTTGTCTATAATCATTGGTATATGTAATGATTTCATCCTACTAATTGAGGATGAACTCCCTTCCTTATGCATATCATTATAGTGCATGATCACAAATAATACATTATAATTGAATAGTTACATGAATTGGAGGTACTAGATGAAAAACAGCAAAAGGATCTAGACCATCTTAGAGCATATCCAAAAAAGTTAAAAGGTCAATATAATAATAAAGTCCAATCATAATAATTTTAAATTGGTGACATAGTTCTCAATAAAATCAAAATAATACTAATTTTCATTAGGAAAATAAAGGAAAATTTGAACCCAATTGGCTTGGCCCTTATATCATTATTACCAAGTTTGAATATGGGGTATATTGATTATTCACTCTAAAAGAAGAATAATTAGATGTACTAATGAATATAATGCACCTCAAAAGGTTATATACCTAAAGGTCTTGTAGTATTCTCATCCGAAATTCTCTACTTCTTTGTATATATTTTTAAAAAAAAAACTTTCATCCAATGGTGAAAACTAGATTCATGGCAACTTGGATAAGCACAGTGATGAAAACCAAGTTTTCAACATCATTGTGGAAATCCTCCATCTATAAGAATTTTTTTCCTAACTACTACCCATACTTGGGTGCATTTACATTAATGTTATTTCACTCCTATCACCCCTAATTTTACATTTCATCTTCCCACCTTCCCCATGACCTTAATCCCAATGGTGTATACTAAAATTACATGTTAAAGTAGGTGAAAGAACATGATCTATCAAAGTCAGGGAATATTGATATCATAGATAAAAAGTAAGGAAGTCCATTTAAGAGTTATCTAGAACATTTTATCCTCTATTTCCCTATGACATCTTTGGTCACTCATTCTTATCCTAACCATAAACAATTAAACTTGACATTTTTAGATGGATTTTATTTTATCGGCATCCACATTATATCAATATATTAACCTCACTTACTATCTTGATAATTCATCTCCCATTTTACTTAACCATATTATATTTGTTGGATAAGGATATTATAATATAATCATATTTCCTTCAAGATATAGGTCACCCTTCATGAGGATTAACCAAATCTTAAAATGCTCATGAAGTCCTTAAGAAATATAACACACCTAGTTTGATCCTATTATAAATAATTGTTTTTTATTTTATACTTCTTGATTGTCTATTGTGTGTTTTTTATTTATTTATTTTTGTATCATTTTTTTTTTAAATATTACATTGTATATATTTGATTAAAGTCTTTAATATTAGTAATATGTCAAATTTATTAGGTTTAAAAATAACAAGGATGCCATAATAACTTCCCATTAAAATGTTTTTGTGATGTCCTTTATGAAGTTTCTTGTTGACCCCATTTTTTAACATCTATGCCCTATGATAAAAATATCACCGTGACTCTTTAATTGTTGTGATGCATCTTATCTAGAGAAAAAATAAAAAGGATTGCAAATATTCATATGGATTCAAGATAGAATTTATATCCCTCCTATCTAATAACTCACCTTAATCCTAAGATTATTGACATTTTATCAATCCCATTTCCCATCTTATCTGACATAAAGTATCACTTATCTTAATTCCCCTTCTCCATTATCTTACCAATTTAACCATTTATCTCCCTTGTGCAGTAGGATTACCTAATATCATTCCAAACTAATAAGGCACATCTCAAAATTATAATACATACAATAGTATTTACATCATCCATTTTCCATCTCATAATCCACAAACATTTTATTATATCATCCATTCACTATATTCATATTATAGGTTTTTAGTTATATGCATTATATATAATTTATTACATCATTACTAAATCCATGTCACTACAACCATAACATCAACATATCTACATGAAAAAGTCCAAATTGACCATTTTCATATAAAAATAATTTAAAAATACATATACTATAATATCCATCCTCTAACCATTCATTCCAACTACATCCATTATTGTCAACTAATTATCAGTAGTCATTTAATCACCGAAATAACCATAAACATTATCATAAACATCATCATAGTCACCACACACATTGTCTAAATTATTTATCAAAATATTACTAATCCTTAGCTCAAAACATGATCTATATCATCATCCAAGATATCATTCAATCAAATCACACACACACACACACACACACACACACACACACACTCATTTAAATATCTCATTTATTTCCACATATGACATCATGATCACATCAATATGAAAACCAGTCAATCAAAATCATCATAATCCTAAAACAATTATGCATAAATAATCTAAACAAACATCATTTACTCTATTAATAAATCCTTAGATATTTTTATATGTTACCATCATTACAATACACAATAACATAAACATCATAAGATGAACATCAATGATTATAATACTTAGTGCCATAACATCACATACTTTAAACAATTAAATTTGACTATTAATTATTTTATTGCATCACAACCATAATAATTCATAAAAAATAAATAAATAAATAACATTATAAATCCACAAATGTATCACATCACATATCACAAAAAATCACATTATCATGTGTGTGTGTGTGTGTGTGTGTGTGTGTGTGTGTGTGTGTGTGTGTGTGTGTGTGTAGTTAAAATCAAATGTATAGGAACATTTCAAATATCATATATAGCATATGAATCATGGACATACATGTGCCAAAAATGAATATACAATTCTAAAATATGATAAGTGTCTCATATCAAAACCTAGATGGCCAATAGTCCCCCTCTATGTATGAATGGATTTTGAAAATTCTTACTACTAGCCCTTTAATATGGTGCTCAATGATATACTATCATAACCCACTCATATAATACCCTATAATATTGAGCCTCTTTAGTCATCTGAGATATTTGTCATGTCACATCTCCCAATCCATGTCTTTAGAAGTGTTTCACTCTCCTCCCTCACCCTCTCTACCACCTAAATATTTGCTCCCTTTAACTAATCCTAGTTTGTAATAAAGCTTAAATAACCTAAACATATGAAATATACCACTAAAGTGCAAATATTTGCTTATCTTGATCACTAATCTATCCCAATAATGTATTTAATCATGCTATAATATGACCCATTTGTATGTCTATCTAGACTAATTGTCTCTATAGGTCATCTACTTAACTCTATTAACTATCCCTCTTAATAGTGATGCTAAATATCTTTGCCACTCTAACTCTTACCTCTTGCTCCAGAGTAGCTATGCAAGCCTAATACTTAGGTCTCATAAATGGACCTAACATTCAAGCACCATCACCTACACTAGGTGTTGTCCATATCCCTGTATCTATAGGTACCTATCTCACTCTTGCATCTCCATCTATAACCATTAGTGTAAGACCATTTCCACCATCTGCACCATCTCTACCAGCCTCCTCTTTCCCCCTCTTTGCCCTTCATCTCCTAAATATAACTTGTGCCTATAAAAATATCCTCACTAAACCTATACTATCATGTATTTATAAAGGCCTTAGTAGTCTCTTTAGTCTCATCTATATCCACTAGGTTATATAGGCTACAATAACACTTATATCAACTAGAATTATCTGATAATCCTATACTACCAATGCAACACCATCATAATCAACCTGGGATACATATCAATCTACTCTCTAACCCTATTGAGGTCTCTTTTAGTCACTCTAAGTGAATAAATTCTCAACTCTAGGAACATCATGTTACATACTGAACTAGCATTATAATCTATCTATATAATATCTATCAACCATATAATCATATTGACTTGTCAAATAGCACTTTGTGGTTATATAACTCATATATTTTGCATCCTCCACCTAGGTCCATTGAATCTACCTATATGACATCTAGTTAATATATGCATCTATTAGACTATTAAAATCATATTTATAAAATCTCATATCACTAGCATGAACCCAGTACACACCTAGAGTAATCCTCCAACCAAACACTAGTGACTCATCAGGATCTCAATCTACTCTAGTACCTATGGGTATTTCTCTTTCAACTCATAGCCCTTCTTAACTACCCTTGTTCATACCCCCTTATCTATCTACCCTACCCTTTCCTTCTCTAACCCCCATTTTCATCCCTATAAAAATTGTTAATCACCCTATACCCTTGGATTCAATTCTATAAAATCGCAAGGCCCCCAATTGTGACATTAAAATATCATAATTTACTTTTATCTTTTCAAAATTACCACTTTCTATTTTTTATTTTTAAAAAACCATAATTACCCCTTATGATTTTAAAAAACCATGAATTACTAGTTGTGATTTTGTAAAATCATAGATATCGACCCTATTATCATAGATTATGAGTACAAAATTATAACTTAGGGAAATTCCCACAATTGTAATTTTTTGAAAACCCACTTTCATACCCCTTCATAAATGCATAATTAATAACATAAATACAAAAATAACAAGTTAAGAATAGGTACTTACTAGTGGTCCAAGATCAATAGGCCTCTATCACTCTCAAACTATCTCTCTATAGTGTGAAAGTGTGGAATATAATCCATGGTCAAGATCTCTAGAACTTAATTTAACTATAGGCTAAGGTAGAATTAATTTTATTTTTACCCCAATTTTATATTTTACCCATTAATCCCTTATTCTTTCTCCCCAAAACAGCATTTGTTTTAACCTTTACTAAACTTCTCATATAATCATTTCACTTCTTTCTAATCATATCAATCCAATTATCTTCCACATTTAAACCTATCCATAGAAACATTATAACTCACCAATCATATAGTCTTTGGGTAATTTTTCATTTCTCTAAAAAAAATTCATTTAATTCCCTTAAGGCATATATATGTCCTTGACTGGGGCATAGTCTTTCTCTATCCTTGATAGTTTTCTTCATCACTATTGTTAAAGTCATAGTACTTTATCTTCTTGTGCCCATATAACATTTAGTGAGTTATAACCACATTAGCCTAAGGTCTCTTTAGACTATGTAGGTAGCACTTTGTCACTTTTTAAATTCCAAAAAATATCTCGGTCACCTATCTCTTATCCATTCCCATCCCCTGAGGTCACTCAAATTTGTCTGAATTAAACATCTTGAGTTATACTTTTATCATTAACTACCATTTCGTCATCTTCTATCATCCCACAACTCTACCTAGCATATATATTTTCTTTGGACTCATCCTAAACTTATGGCCTTATCTCTCTCATCCCATACCTCTCCCTGGCATGTGTCTTTGCCTAGGACTCATCTCAAGATTGTGGCCTTATTTATCTTGGTATATGAATTTCCCTAATATATTACTTTATCTTATAAATAATAATCTTATGCATTAGACCCACTTTCCTCTTTCTTAGGCATAAATCTCTGCGAAAGACACATCTTAAGAGGCTAATTTTATTGTTACAATGCATTCCCCTTAGAATTAGTCTTATACCTAAAACATTTTTTGACCCTTACTCCCTTACATTATTTCGTGGGACATCATCACACTTATATATCATTACTTAATCACTAGGGCATCTAACCCTTTTTCATTTTATCTAAATTTTCCACCCATCATTCCTTTTCAAGTGGCCACTTGGTTCATTCCTACCTGCATGTCCCCTCGAGTGGGCATCATGCAACCTTATTATCATTAACTCTTTTGTACATTAGTATTTCTCTAAAAAATAGTTTTCCTATCACTTCAACCACAATACCCTTTCAAAGAGTGGGAAAACATATGCACTTAAATATTATCACTTCTCATTGTCCCTAATTATTTCTAATAATCATCCATTTCATTTAATTTATATACTAACTATCCCCTTCCTAGCCAATAGTCTAAACGCCTTCACTTTTCATCCCAACCTTATAAATATCCCATAATATATTAATACCTAATTATCCACCTGAATAAAATCTTATTAACTTAACAATCCTATTGATCCCCACATGCCAATTTTTAATTTCTAAAATTTTACCAACCCCCTATTCACCGACCCATAGCCTTTCCTACAAACCTATTTCCTAATCCCACTTTAACTATTCCTCAAACCAAATCAATCTCCTAATCCTCTATATAAGTCTCCTTAACCAACCTTCAGCCCTTTACTTCCCTTTTTAAGGAATTTCAATGAATTTTTAAATCAAAGGCTAATTAGTTGACATGTCCTCCAAGGCATTTTCAATTCCTTAGAAAATTGAGAGACCTTGATCTTCAAAAACTTAAATTTTAATTTGGGCCATCCATTTACCCTCCCTCATTACTATATAAACCATTCAAATCTCTTATCCATGGTAATGAAAAATTTATAAATTTTTTGAATCCTTCATGCTCTCTTAGCCATTATCATTGCACTCATAATCCTTTGCTTGTAATATTGCATCCATAACCATTTATATTATGCACCCATTTTGTGAACCCATCAAGTCCATTTTGTACCCAAATATTGAAAACCCTCCATATTTAAATTTAACATTCATTAAGAATTTGTCTTTAAGAAACATCTACGATCTTAGAGGGACGACTCAATGAAGTAAACTGATGGTAAGATTGATTTAAAATAATTTTGATTACATCCTCATTATCTCTCTTTGATGTTTTATGAGGTTTGAGTAAGTTATGATTAAATTGTGCATGCTTAGTGAATTTTCTAAAAAAAATCATCATACACCTAGCTAAATGAAACTCCTAGGAATTAGAAAATTTTGCATTTATACAAATTAGGTTCAACAAATATTTATCCCTAAAATATATAAATTAGGGTTATATAGGGTTAAAGGGTTAGAGATAACATAGGGCACAAGCATGATAAATTATCTCTATAGTAGTCCAATCATGTGTTAATCTCAAATAAACATATATTAAATTTTTTAAATTGAGTTAGGCTAAAAATAGTAAGTATAACTATGCTAGATATGGAAATGACAAAGAAGTAATGTACTTATCTAGATTTTATGCTAACATGGTTATGGACTTGAAATAGGCTGTAAGTAGGTTGTAAGATGATTCTATAACAATTTTCATTTTTTGATTTGAGTGTGTCTAGAGCTGTGAACACTAGCATTAGCCTTAGATAGTTGTGTCAACATTACTATCTAAACCTAAAGTTGGTGTATTATATTTAACAACTAATGGAAAAGGATGAAACCACCTATATTATTTTGGGTTTGAATTTGAATTCTCTCTATAACAATCATATTTTGGTCATGGATTGTCTCTCTTCATGAATTTACAAAACCCTAGTTATTCATCTTCATAGTGACCTTATGGAAAAATGGGTTAGTGGGCACATGGTATCAATCTGACCCCAAAGACCCATCTATAAATTATTATTGCCTATATATACAATAATTTGAATAAGGATTCAAACTAATTTAGTTCTCCTTTACATGTTTGAGTGTGTGTGAATGATCTAATATGTGAAAAAAGTATAATATTGACCTAGCTTATAACTTGGCAAATTAAGATCTTCGGCTGCTCCTTCAGTACTTCAGACCTATGTATTTTTTATCCCTATCATTGATATGAAAATAGGATAAAATTTGGGATATTTTATTTATCAAATACTTGATTGAATAATTTGGTAAGTTGTTTTACATATTTTTGAGTGTATGCTAGATGAGGTATGAATGAAGTTTTATCTTGTATTTATATCAAACCCTTTAGATAATTAACTCACATTAAATTTCTCAATCTAACCATTATGATATTTTTCATAAATTATATGAATTTAGCACACTAGACAATTGTATTGAAATAGGACACTAACATTGGCATAGTTTTCTATCTAAGATGTTAGTGTCTAGAGAGGAAGAAAGTAGGTACAAACTCAAAAGTTGTTGAGGCAGAAGATAAGTAGGTTTTAAGCATTATGGGAAAGATATAAGGTATGGGTCATCAACATAAGATTGGTCTAACTAAGAGATATGTCAAATGATAGAAGATAGAGTAGATGAAGACTTTAAAAAGCATGAAAGGTCCAAAACTAAGAGGAACATCCAAGGTCTAAGTTTTCTAAGTGCACAAGATTGAGGTGTTATATAATTCATAAGATAGTGTTTACATTTCATTCTTAATTTATTCTATGATATGTTACAACTTGATTAATTATTGTGTGTGGCCCTTGGCCTTGTATGTTTAAATTATTGAGTTTATTGCATTATCATGTCATTTGTGTGTGGTCCTTAGCCTTATGGTTTTATGCTAAATTCACATGTCCCTTGTATTGGAATTTTATCCTTCAATGTGACATTATATTACATTTTTTGTATGATCATTGATTTTTACTATGGTGCCATGATTCATATCATGCATTACTTATATATTTTATTACTTTAGTTCCATGATGCATATCATGCACATCATATTTATGTGTTTTAATGATCCATCTTTCTAATACATGCTCATATGAAAATTCAATGTTTAATTCAAAACTATGATGTAAATACATTCAAAGTTTCAAGTGTGACTACATGATTACATCTCTCACATATTACAACATTCTTATTTTGAGATAAGTGACTTGTAGGATATGTCCCTTATCTCAAAAGGGGGGAATCACAATGGGTTATCTTAAGAATTAAAGTCCTTGTGAGTAAATTTTCATATTTATGAAACTATACAATTTCATAAATTACACATGATGCATAATTTTTATATTATGGGGGCATGTAGCACACATTTGCACTCATTCTAATAGTTACAAAATTTAATAGTTGAAAAATTCAAAATGAAATTCAATAACAATTCAATATAAAATAGGGGAATGTTAAGTGCAAAAATTTAAAATTTTTAAATTTTCTAAGTTTCAAATAGAATCTAGATATGTTATTAATAATGTGATTCATATTTATGTTATAATGGGCCATGCTAGATTCTAGTGACACTCAATGTCTATGGATACAATTTTATATGTAGTAAGCAATATTTTGTGGTTTTATGTATTTAATTATTTTATAGGGTACTCTAAATATTATAATGAGAGTTCAAGAATACAAAATTTTCAACTCAAGAGCATTAAACATTTTTCAAATTAAGATGTGATAAATCTCAATTTGGTACAGAAGAGGATAAACATTTCTCCACTTTCAAGTTATAGGGAAACTAGATTTCATAATTTTAGGTGCATTCTTTCCTTACCTTCTTTTTAAAATTCAAATTTCAACATTGTTATTTTTAAATTTCAAATATGGACAATAATTAATTTTAATTTTAATGTTGTAAGTTTCACTTTAAGGTGACTTGCTCGATCAAGTTTCACATAAAATATAAAGTGTGTATACACACTTAGGTTCAAATAATTTCACTTTGTTACATCACTATAATAAAGTTAGGGGAAATGTAAACACATAAAATTAATCATTAAGTTATTGAAAATATTTATTTTATCTCGTTTGGTCTATTCACCATTACTCTAACTCATAATATGTAAGATAGCCTTTATTGTCTTGAAACATAGAAAATATCATATGAACATCCCTATTTCAGCCACTTTTATCTCTATTCAACCCATAGTTCATATTAAACCTTTTCTAGTAGTATTTGTATTGCTAGGACAAGACCAGCTAGGTTAGACAAGGCCACATTACAGACTTATCCCCTACATTCTAATGGTTAATTTTACAAATCAAGACATTTCAAAATGGCTACACCCCATTTTTTGTAAGGTAGGTTAGTATAAGTATTCTAAATATTATCCTATAAAATCACATAAAAATAATTAGTTAAACACACCTAGCAAGTTGATTTCAAATTAATACACACCAAGAAAAAGAGCACTATTTATTCTAGTTCCAATTCTACTAATTTCTAGTAGTCAACCTACACAATCATTTTTTTAAATGAAGTTTTATATATATATAGGCCCATTTGTTATTTTTATCAAATTCAAAATTATAAAATCACATCAAAGTATTGAGATAAAAACACCTAGCAAGCTGATTTCAAATTTAACAACCAAGCAAAAGAGCATTATTTATTCCATTTCTAATTCTATTGGTTTCTAATAGTCAGCCTACACAATCACAATTTTTTTAATGAAGGTTTTCATAAATTTAGGCCCATTTTTTATTTTTATCAAATTCTAAATTATGTAAATGTTAATTAATTTGATCCCATGGTTAAATAAGTCAACCCCCCTATAATTTAAATTTTTTCATGTGGTCTCCTATGTCATAAATGTACACCATGGTCATTAATGAGAAAAAATTATATGTTTCCCTCCTTGTCACATTTATATGGTTTGTCTCATGTTATATTAGGCCACCTTTTGGGTCATTTTAATAGGTTTTAGAATTTATAACCAAATTCAAGCATGTAAAGAGATGTATAACACACCATATGCCAGTTAGATGTCTAAGAAACCATTTTGAACTAATAAATTATAGAAATAAATGCATAAAGGAGTTTAATTGAAAAATAGGTAGTTTTGGGAAGTTATACGATCTATACAACAATTTAGGCATGTTTGAAAGATTCAATAGTGTCCTTTCATCTACCTAAAACTCATATCCATGTTCATATTGCCTTGACATGTTCAAATTTAGTAAAAATCATTATATCTCTCTTTTTGTTCCCTTTGACAAGTCAACCAAGTCCACCAATTTGTAACTAGTACATACATGTTAGGTAGAGTTGAGAGGAATGCATTTGGTGGATGAAATTAATCACTTTTTACTCTCATTCCATGTCATTAGTTTTCAAATTATGGATTGAGCTTCATGAATAAAGGTTAAGACTATTACTACCTCCAAGTTGATTGTGCATTCCTCACACCTTTAGGTTTCCTCATTTGTTGCAGTAGTTTGTGTGAACCAAGGAGTGGAGGTAGTCCTTCAAAGTATGATCATACTTATTAGGGATTTTAAAACTAGTTTTCATGTGTGATCATGAAAGGTGAACATGATCACTCTCATTGTGCCAAGAAATGCATCATCACCATTTGTTTAAGGAATATTATTTTCACATGTGTAGTGTTTATCTTATATGAGTAGCTTCAAATAAAGGTAGTGTGTCTATATTTCACCTCCCAAACCATGGAATTCAATTCCTCCATGGCAAGTTTTCTTTGAAATACTTAGAATTTGATTGATGTGGGTTTCTCAAGTCCAAAAATGAAGACTAAGTAGATCTTTAATATATATAGTTAGATACATTTACCTATAAGCATGTAAGGAGTAGACAAGATCATCAAAAACCCTAAGATATATGGTTTAATTCAATTCCATGAGTTAAATGATGTTTATCAATTCATACAATGTCATATTTTTTTATCCTAAACAAGTTCAATCAATGACCATGGAGAAATATTGAGGAAAGATGCAAATGGGAACATTTACCTTATTTTCTCTGAATAAGGTTTTAGCCTGATGTAAATTCCATTTGTTGGTGAGGATATATGAAGTATAAGTAGGTTTTGTGTTCCATTTAATTTAGACTAATCATAATATTAGCATGTCAATTCAAAGATAAGGTTTTTTGGATAATAAATAATATGATTGAATGGTTAAAACTTAGTTATTTTTATACTAAAAAACACTCAATGAAAACTACAGTACTTTGAAGTCAAAAGAGAAAATTGTGACTTACATACCTATAATGTATTGGCAGTGGGATGACTACATGTTGTAAAAGAATAAATGGTCTACTCACATATGGAATGATCATTAGTAACTTCAAGACAAGATGAAAGTGTTAAAATACAATTCTTAGGTAGAATGATCACCTACATGAAACCTTCTAACTTCTTCCCTAGTGGTCACCTATAGGGGACATAGTCATACATACAGTAGACTAGCCTAAAAAAGAAGGAATGATAGATAGTTTATGAATAGAGGTATGGAATAATATGATTCTAATGACATTATAGGGAGTCAATAAAATGTAATACATACCTCAAACATTAATAATTTCCTATAAGAACCCTTTGTTTTCCTTAGGGAGACACCTAAAGTTTGAATGCAAACTAGTAATAGCTAATGGAGAACTATAGTTTAGAATTATGTATAAGTTTATGATGTATGGATATATTTAAAAAAAAATATCATATTTTTTATGATACATCCACAAATGTTATCAAGATGTAGGGACCCTAACCTAGAATTTAAACTTAGTCTAGTTAGAATATTGCATATAGTCTTGCAAAGTCACAAGTATAAGAAGTTAGTCTTTAGATAGTTTGATGTTGAGTCTGATTGAAGCACAAAAAAAACTTGAAAATTATTTAAAATTTTATTAATTAAATAAATTATCTATCCATGGTCTTATTCAATTCATTCCAATGGGGAAAGTACCTTTTTTTCTATCTCAGACATAGGGCACTCCATAAGAAGCCTAACTTACAGACTCAGTACATGAGAGGTAAATGGGTGAATGAGATAGTATTAAATACATGGTGATATGTTTTAAGGGGTTTATATAAATATGAAAAAATAATAATTTATAGGCCTCTTAATCCATTATATACCTACAAAAGTTTGAACATATAGTTCAACACAGTAAGGTCTATTAGACTTAGAACTAGACATGAGCCCTAATGACTCCAAACCTAACCTGCATGATCATATAAACCTCAAAAACACCTTTATATATTTAAGGTGATAATATAATACCAAAATGAACCATTTATTTACAATTAATAATAAAAAATTGGTCATTTTGACCCAAACCTCTCTTAGACATACTCAGAATGTAAGACAAAGACCAAGAGGGCAACTTCTTATGCTCACACCTATACAGAGGGATTTCATGGTGAATAAAGGAGTTTGGTATATAATATGGGGATCCTTATATTATCCTTATTATAATTGGTTTGTATTTTTAGTGTTTGGTTTTCATGAACCTTTACTAATAGTCTAAGAGACTAGCAATCCTCTTCAAACCCTCTTTCAAACCTGATGGAGAAAAGATGAATGGAAATGGATATAAAAGTGGTAAAGTTACTTGGGAATTATTTTTAAATAGTTTTTTAATATTCCAATCTCCTCACCACCCATTTGGTCAGTATTGCCTCTTGTACGGACATACCTAATATGGTGTTTCTTGTACTATTTGACTAGTTCTACAAATACAAAGGAAATTTTTTGAATGACAATCATCAGAAGAGGTATATATATAATTTTTATAACCTATAATAAAAATTTATACCCTTTATTTTGAATTAAAATACCTATATTAGCCTATTCATTATAGGTAGTCTAAGTAAGATAGTGAGAAGGTAAAATGACTATCAAGGATTAGAAGTCAAAAGTGTTATGTAAGTTTCATTAAGGTTTATTTGATATACCAATGAAAAATTCAGGTCCAATCTATTTTCATATCACCTCTTAAATTATCATGCTTTGAGAAATTTCAAACTACCTAGGTTAAAAATGTGAAGATAGACCTAGAAGGCTAGTGAGCAGTTACTACATAGTGACCGACAAGTGGGGTAGGAGAGATTATCATTTGAAGGTAATATGAAGAATGTTACAACCTTATTGACACTACATCCTTACATTTAAAATTTTGTAAGGATACATATGGAATTTTTGGATAGTCAATTTAATTCTTCATCATCAAGATGGTTTTAGAGAGGAAGGTGAAGAGGTCCTATGCCAACTCAAAGGAGAATGATGTAATTCAGATGGAAACTTGTTAAAGATCACTTATTGACTTTATTTTCAACATCATTCTCTCAAATTTTAATTATTTTTTATATCTTTACACATGTACTTATGACCCTTCCACTTCTCTTATTATATCTCCTCTCCTACACTCTATTTATGCAAGCCATTTTGGTAATTATATGAAGAACACACCTACTATGGTGAAGCTTACTAGTTTGGAACCTTGTTTTTAATTTTTAATAATACATAAAAATTTTACTTTATCTAAATAATATCTTTTATAAATGTTTTAAGTGGTGTACTTTGATGTTAAGTGATTAGTATGTTCTCCTTGATTCTATGTTACCCTTGCATGTTTTGCATGATGGATATCTCTTCTAATAAGTCTCATAAAGTTTATGTTTTATTTAGTGTGTCTTGAAGTGTGAGAGTGAATATTAGTGTCTATTATTAGACCTTATTTTCATCCACCTCTAGATGTGCATAATAATTTTCCTTTACGAGAAATACTTATGTTAGAAGTACATGGAGTTCAGGTCAATTTTCATAGTTTTCCTTCTTAGTACAGATGAAAGTGTGTTATGTGGACTTATAATTTGTGTATCACCTCATTATCATAGGTTAATTTATATTAAATTATTCCATTTTAAGCCCCTAAGTGATTAGTCTAGTGTAGTGTGTGATCTTAAGATACAATTCAAGGGAGGTATCCATTTAACCTAGAGGTTTACCTCTACTATAAGCAAACCACAAGCCTATAGGTATTACCATGTTGTAAAAATATGGGAGAGGATTAAACACCCTCTCATAGGGTTAAATATTTGGATACAATATTTATATCATTATTGGTAGGACCAAGGTCTAAAAGAGTAGAATAATTATTGGTGTGATCTTCCTACTATCAACTTTTGGAAGCATTTAAGCAAGCACCAATGGTGAATCTAAATGCATCATTTGTTTGTAATCAACCAAGTACTTATGCAAAATAATTTTATAAATTATTATGTTTCATTTGACTAATTAATCTAATTTGGTTGGATATGTTGAGAAATTTTACTACATAGCCTTATCAATGTTGTTATCCACCATATGGTCAACCCATTCCTCCTCCATATAGTCATGAAGTTATTGAAAAACCTTGTGAAGAAGCATATGAATAAGGTTTTCAAAGAGATAAGTTTAAGTACTTTTAAGAAGATATCAAAACTCTTAAGATCTAGGTTCTTAAAGAAGATGTTAAAGCTCTTAAAAGTTAGATTCTTGAAAGTACTCTTCCTCAATAGCCATGTCCATCCTATCAAACTCCTATACACTATTCTCAAAGTCAATACCAAAACCCATACTCTCATATTTATCTAATTTCACCTCAAGTTATGTCCTTTTTGTAACTCCTACTTGAGTTTCTAGAATCAAAAATATTAATGAATAAATGGGATCAAGAGCTTTATGTGATCCCTATGTATTTCATAGAAAGAGTGAGGAAGTATGTCAAATTCCTTATGAACAAGTGGAGATTAGTTTATGAGGAATAAAAATACACCATCAATGAGTAATTTCATTAAATTAGGTGTTAGATCCAATTTTGGGTTGATAGGCTTGCAAGGTGGGAAAACCATGAAGTTGAGAGGCAACTTGAAGTTATTGAAAGGCCTCATGAAGGATATAAAGAAGGTGAAGATATAATTCAAGTTAATATCTCGCTCCCATAATCAAGTATATTTTTATGTTCCATGTTATTCTTTTGATATTACTTGTCATCATAAATATCCCATTTAATTTTCAAAATACCCTATTATCCTCAAAGTGCCAACTTGGAACCAAGAGTGTGATGATAAGAATGAAAACCTTGTGTATGGTCAAATCATGTTGCCTTCTCTTCAAAAAGATATATCTTTTCAATATTATAATTCAATACAATAGAATTTTCATCATGGAAAATAACCCTTAGTTGAAAACATGGAGGTTAAGGTTTAATCTATAGAAGGGTTTCAAGAAGACAATGAAAATCATGATGTTCTTGTTGAATAAAGTAGCATGTACATACCCAAGTACAAACTTCTCTACCTCCAAGAATTATTCCAAGTGTCTCCTTCCATCCACATGCCCATTCATGAGCCATACATCACAACTCCTTTTCCCTCTCTAAACCATGAACTAGTTCACCACCTTGCCACCTCATCCCCTTTTGAAGGAGAACCCATCTTATTAGAGTCAAGTAGGGAAGAATAAACTCAATGTGTAATAGATCAAGATGTTTCAAGTGACTGTGAAGAAGAGAGTCATCATAGGGACTCCAACTAGAGATGAAAATAATAATTCATCCTTGTTGAGTCAATAAAGAGAATATATTGATGAAGTGGTAGCTATGCATAAGGAGTTTGATCAAGGTATATGGCAAAACTATCCAAAAATGTTTCATGAATATGAAGGTCTTGATAATTAAGTTATTTAAGGAGAGAAAAATGATATTGTGGAGGAAGAATTAAAATTTCCTATTGAATACCCATGTCTTGAGAAACATCATGAATACATATATGATGATTATGGAATTCATGAACATGGTCAAGAGGATGAGTTTGAATAAGTTGTGTTTCTTGAGGAGAAAGAGATCAAGGATGATTGGTTGAAATAGATTGAATTTATTGAAAATTTTAAAGTGATTTTCAACATTTAAGGTCAAGTGAAAAATGATATAGATAAATATGTCCTCATTAAGTACAATGACCAAGATTGGACTGACTACACAAAGCTCCTTGAAGAGATTGAGGAGTTTAAAACTGGTAAGAAACTTAATCTCATTCAAAGTACCATGAAAGTCAAGGAGATATGATTTGTTGAAACACAATTTGAAGTTTTAGTTGAGGATTCTCATGAAAAGGTTGAGGTTTTTGAAATTCAAGATAAATTCACCTTCATAGCTGATCTATTTGTAGTTGTCCTAATTGCATTAAAGGTCATGGCAAAGAGGTTGATAAACATCACAAAAATTAGGATATCAAGGCCAATGCTTGAAATAAAAATTACCTCATGAATTCCTTAATTATATGGATAAATATATAGTAACAATTTCCCCTTTGATCCAGGAGGATAAACATGTTTCAAGTTAGTTTTTACATAACTTAGTTTTCTTAAGTGTTGGTTTATGTTTTCCCTAAGTGTTCATGAGAACATATGTGTGAGTTTTATTGTCCTATATTATTTTTATTTCCTTTATTTTATTTGGTGTGTTTTGGTGTATGATTATAGGATTGTCAATGTCAAAAGTGGTGTATTAGTGACTCCATTTCCCAATGGATAGGATAAGAAAACTAGTCCTTAGCATAACAAGCATGCTACCCCTAGGAAATTTCCAAAATGTTGACTAATTTAACCCCCTAGTCAAATAAGTCAACCCCCCTACAAGTTCAAACTTGTCATGAGATCCCATAAGTCATAAATGTCCAGTATGATCATTAATGAGATAAAATTATATGTTTTCATCCTTGTCACAATTATATGGTTTGTCCCATGTTATACTAGGCCACCATTTAGGTTAATCTAATAGGTTTTATAGTTTTTAACCAAATTCAAGTGTTTCAAGAGATGTATAACATACCATGTGTCAATTGGATGTTAGATAAACTATTTTTAACTGAAAAACTATAGGGATCAATACATAAAGAAGGAGTTTAACTATAAAACAAGTAGTTTTGTATAGTTGTATAGACTGATAGATAAGTTTGGGATGTTACCTAAGTCCCCAGCTTTATTACTCACATAATTACTAGAGTGTCAAATTATATCTATCCCTCATCTTATCAAGGTTGTTATGAGTCAACCTCTACCTAAAGGTTATGACGTGAATTCTTATTGTGATTATCATTAGGGACCAAGACATTCTACAAGCATATGGTTTACCTTAAATCACAAGATCTAAGATCTTATCGATGGCCAAAAACTTATATTTGAGGATCCTCTAAAGGAACGAGGCTCATAACCTAAAAATCACCATAAAAATTAAATATTTAACAATCCCTTGCAAGAAAATTTTAAGAAGGAACGAAAAGTGTAAATGGCATATAATTCACATCTTCCTTCATCACATTATGGTCACCCACTAGATGGGATTATTGGTACTTACACATGACATTTGAATCTTATGGCTTAGAGACCCTATATCTTTTTTGAAGAAAAATGAGATTAAGGATGATGACTCTGATATTCATTTTTTATTCATTTGATCACACCTTAATAAACACCCCATATGTAGTGTTATGATTGATAATGGTGAAAACAAAAAATGTTTTCACCATTACATTATTTATGCACTTTAGTTATAATCATCATGATTTACACCCCTCTACTAGATCAATTAGAGCATTTGATGGAACCTTGTAGAAGGTTCTTTATGAGATTGACTTACCTTTACAAGTTAGTCCTACACTATGTTTACTACCTTTTTAGTTATCCCTTTCACATGTATATTTGATATTTTATTGGGAAGACCTTAGATACACACTCTTTGAGTGGTACCATGTACAATACATGTTGTGTTAAATGCATTCATACCAATTAGGTAATTATAGTTTTTAGAATTCCATTTAAGCATCCTCTTGAACAAAATAAAATTATACCTATAAAAATAACTATCAAGCCTAGTAAGGCTAATTCACCATAAAATGGTAAGAAACAAGCAATCCCCTTTACAAGGTGATAAGTAATTGAGAAACTATTACATCAAAGGCATTTAATGGAATCCACATAATCCCCATCTTCTACTACACACCATATTCAAATATGTAGAACACCTCCAAATGTACATATTAATGCTATGATAAAGAATAAACAAAAACTCAAAAATGGGTTGTAAGAACCCCTAATCCCATTACTCATACTAAATGACCATTGAATCCTATTTTACATACATAGAGAACCATTGATACCACAATGATAGATATTGCACCTATATATTCTCCTCAATAGCATAAATGATGTATTACACCAAGTTCACTATGGGAAGACATGTATGACCATCCATTGGATGGCATCATAGGATGATATTTCCTCTTCAATAACTCTAAAAATACCAAACAAATATAAAACATTCAAAACTCCAAAAACATTTTTAGCACCTACATGTTTTGTATGCTCCTTGACATATATGTGTTAGTTCCAAATTAATGGATGACATATTTAGTTACTCCTACATACACATGTGTGTAACACTTACACTTGAGTGTAATATAGGAATAAACATATATATGATATACTCATACTTCATATGTTAGGCCTTCCTTTTTCTCATGTCACATGGACATTGGGGGCATCTGCTTCTTTGATCTTGATATACATGGGTTATATGCTTTGATGATCATGTTACATTATCATGTTTTATATTACATATATACTTACACATGAATTTATCTATGATTATATATTACATAGGTTACTTGATATGTTATACATTATATTTTTTCTTAACACATTAATCCATGGGCTACTATGTCATGTTTATGTTGGTTACTTGTGATTTCCTTTATGCACTTACTTGAGTGTCTTGCATTACTATTGTATTATTTATTTGATCATTTGAATATGTTACTTTTATTGAAATGCCTATGCCTATGTATGTTTTATTTTAAAATTTTCATATGTTATGGTTTGTTGTATGGAAATTTGAATATGTCATTCTTACATTTTTGGACATTTGACTAAGTCATGTCCCTTAGATTATGCATAATTTAAACATGCCCCTTATTTTTAGTATCCTTTGACCATTGTATTTTATCTTAATTTTGAGTGATCTTGTGTGTGTGCTTGTTAACTTATTGAGATTATATTGTTATTATCTACGCATTTCCATGATTCATACATTCTAAGCCTTCATGTGTTCACATTGGTTGCATGTTCTTCAATGTTATATCTACACATACATTTTCCTTATATATGTTACATGGTTACATTTATAGAGTATAAAATTGTATTATCATTTTTACATGAGGTAACTACCATTTCCTATCTTTCACTCATCTCAAAGTGGGGGAATATTAGTGGGGGCATGTCATAGAGGCATGTTCTCTGCACTTGGCATAGTTTTTAGATTCAATGGGGGCATGTCATATGGGCATGGATTTCACACATTTATAATTTTATAGATTTAGTTGGGGCATGTCAAATGGGCATGGATTCCACACATTCATAGTTCTTGTATTGAGTGAGGGAATGTTTTAGAAGCATTTTCTCCACACTTATTTAGTATTTAACATCTCTAGATAATAACGAGGGCATGTTTTGGAAGCAAATTATCCACATTGGTACTTATATCAGGTTTTATGTTTATCCATATATAGTGGGGAATGTTTTATCAACATGTTATCCACACTTACATTGTTTTATGAATTAGCCAAATCACATAGTTATATGATTCAGATTCACATTTTTAGTAAAATTATATACATTAGTACTATTTTTATACATAATTTTAGAATTATAAATATCTAAGGTGCATATTCTATGCAACATGTGAATAATATTTAAAACTCCAATTGATTTTAGAATCTAAAACTCTTTTATGGATTGTTACCACATCAAAGACTTTTTTGTATTGATACTCCCATGTACTTTTATTGACTTTATTGCGCCAATTTAATACACTAGTTTGTTTAATATTTTTTATGGTTGAGGTGATAAAATCACTTAATATTACCAAGTTTTTATGTTGTAATTGATTGTATAATCCAAACTCTTTAGGTTATAAATATCACTAGTTGCACGATTGAGTTAATCTCAACTACCAGGTGGCAACTCACTTTTTCTCCAAAATTGGGGGCATGTGCCTTCTAATATCTCTCTCCATATCCTTAGATATAATCAATTTAAATATTTATCTATATTTTATATCTTTAAAATGATACATATTTTTCAAATCAAATTAACAATAGGCAAGGCAGTTACATTAACACATAGGTGTACTCCTAAAATGTTCTCTTTTAATTTCAATCTATTTTAAGTAATTTCAATCCTAGATTATATGCACTAATTTTACACTATAAAATGATCTTGGTTGTTGGATAATCACCAAAAAATCACTCAATTTGGGCACACATAATTATAAGGTGCACACACACACCCATGGATACATTCCTTTCATTTAAACTAGAAATTTCATTACTAGATTAAAGAGGGGGAAAATTTAGATGATATTTATGGATTTTATAGAACCTTAGTCTTATACACTTGGAAAACTCAAACCTTATTTATCCCTCTCAATTTTATACCTTTCCCACTTATGCAAATCCCACATTTACTCTATCTTGTGCCCCATGGCATATATCTCTTAGTCTGACAAATCTTATGTTAATGGCATATACATTATATCTTACCCATAATGCTTAAAATTTACTTATCTTCCATCTTTGAAAATATAAACATGTACCTAATTTCATGTTCCTTGGACACTAATGTTTGGGATAGAAACTAACATCGATGTCAATATCCTAACCTGACACAAGTTTCTGGTTCCCCAAATTCATCCAATTTTTAAGTGAAATGTATTCTAATAGTCAACTTAAGTGATTTATTAATCCAAAAAGATTTATATAAATAAAATATCAACCCTCATTCATTCCTCACCTATCCACCTATAAAAAGACCAAAGAGACTAAGAAAACTTATCAAAATCACTCTATCAAGAATTTGATTCAACAAAGCTTCCCTATTTTTACACTAGTCATAGGTACATCACATATACATGTATAAAGTAATAAAGTATTATCTCATGAGCTCTATTTTACAAGTTAAAAACTAGATCATTATTTTAATTTATTTACACACATTGCATTATTCAAACACAAGCCAAAACATAGGGGAGAATGGCATGATTCTTAGGCACTATTCTAGAGTATTGGCTATGTAAGCAACACCCTATGATAGTAAGATCACTTAGGTAAAATTAACATTGTGTTATAACTTTCCCAATTATTCAAATCCCACATTTACTCTATCTTGTGCCCATTGGCATATATCTCTTAGTCTGTCCAATCTTATGTTAATGACATATACCTTATATCTTACCCATAATGCTTAAAATGTACTTATCTTACATCTTTTCAAGTTCTAAACATGTACCTAATTTCATTTTCCTTGAACACTAATGTTTGGGATAGAAACTAACATTGATGTCAATATCCTAACTTGACACAAGTTTTTGGTTCCCCAAATTCATCCAATTTTTAAGTGAAATGTATCTTAATAGTCAACTTAAGTGATTTAATGTGATTTATTAATCCAAAAGGATTGATATAAATAAAATATAAACCCTCATTCATTACTCACCTATCCACCTAGAAAAATACCAAAGAGACTAAATAAACTTATCAAAATCACTCTATCAAGAATTTGATTCAACAAATCTTCCCCATTTTTGTACTAGTCATAGGTACATCACATCTACATGTCTAAAGTAATAAGGAGTATCTCATGAGCTCTATTTTACAAGTTACAAACTAGATCATTATTGTAATTTATTTTCACACATTTCATTATTCAAAGACAAGCCAAAACATAGGGGAGAATGGCATGATTCTTAGGCACTATTATAGAGTATTGGCTATGTAAGTAACACCCTATGATACTAGGATCATTTAGGTCAAATTGAAATTGTGTTCCCACTAAAAAATTTTCCCCCAAAGTCACACTAAAGATGGAAAACTAGGGCTTTACCATTTCATAAGGAGTGATAGTCTATGACCAAGATATGAATGTACTAGAGCAAAGATGCGGCAAAACCATAAGCATCCAGGTGGTCACATCTTTTTCTAGTAGGCATTCCATTTAGGACACTTGCATTGAACCCAAATATTAATGTGGATGTAACCATCACAAGATGATGTTAGTATTTAGAGGGATAGAAGTTTTAGATCCTAAATCTAAAAAATGTTCTAGAAGTGATTGCCATCTTTTTTCCTACCTATTCTAAATCCATAACTACATTATCATCAAAGCAAGCAAAGTGCATTACTTCATTATTATTTATGTACGTAACATAATTGTAATTTCCATATATATACTATCTCAATTTTATAAATTTAGTGTATTATTATATCTAAGTTTAGCATATAATTGGCCTATTATAGATCTAATTATCACCCTTGTGTTATTTCATTTATATATACTCCTTTAATCAAAATCTAGGGTTAATGATAAGATCACCTTAGATCACATTTTAGGGTTAAACATATGGAGTATTTAAAGATGTAGAAACTATATAATTTTATGAGGATGAGAGTCTACATAGACTAGAAGATGTATAACCTTTCCTAAGTGAGATGTGCCATATGCATGCATAGAAGAATCAGAAAGTGTATCTTGTAATTTTGGTATGTTTTTATATGATAATTTACATTTGATTTCTATTTTCTTAGTGATTTATTCAATTGATATGTACCATGTCCTATAGGTATGAATATATTATCTAGGAATTTGTGGAGTGGATTAGATCATAATATGGTGAACTATTCATCTAAAGATTGTTTACCATCTATATGAGCAGTTAATTTTGCCTAATTTGAATAAATGTTTGTAGTTTCCTCCTTTATATATATATTTGGAAAATTATATGTCAAGCATCTCTTGAATTTTGACCTCTTTTGTTAGAAATCCTATTTTGAATATTTGATGTGCCCATTGCTCTTTTTGTAATGTTACCTTTTCTATTTGTGCTTTATTATTTGACTTGTTCTCATTTGTAGGTTCTTATTATTTTTCATTGATAAAATATATTTTAATGATTTGTATTAGTATTTCCACTATATTCCAAGCCTTGTCAATCATTAATATTAGATGTAGAGATATGATAAGTGATGCCTTGTGCATGTTTTCCCAACCCTTGACCATGCTAACCAAAATTTTGTAAATATTGTTTTCTAAAACAATATTGTTTTGAAAGATGAGTATCATTATTTATAGGTATAATTTTATTATTTATTTGATTTATTTTTCTTTTTTAATCAACTTTTACTCTAGGTTTGGCTTTTACAATTGATTTGGCTATGAAATATTCTTTGGTACCCTTTTTTTGACACTTGTATTTTAGGAAAGGTAATAATAATTTAATGGGTTTATTTATTGATGTATAAATGATATTAACACAACTACCATTTATATTTTATATTTTTTTCTTCAAAGTGAAACAACAATCTCTTTGATGTCCATGCATTTTATGGTATCCATAATAGTATTTTGTTCTTATAATAGGATGTATAGGAGGTAGTTAGATGATGAAAATAAAATTCAATCTAAATTAAAAGTAGATAAACTGTATATGTGGTAATGTAAAACAAAATGAAAATCATTCATGTCTGATTCAAATTAGTTTTATCTACTTACTTTTTACCTCCTTCCTTGTGCTTGTAGCCTTCATGGATCACTAGTAGTTCTTGTTTGGTGAACATGTGAATTCTCTCAAAACCTTATTTCAATAGTACTAAAATATATTAATTATGTTGACAAATAAAATATCTTATAATATTCATCACCTTTTCCTCTTTTATTCTATTATTTCCCAACACACCTGCTCCTTATAATAACATTACCTTTCCATATACTAGTCCTATGCTCACAATTTTCCACCTTCCCCACTATGATTACGATCACTCCAAATAATTTCTAAAAAACTCATATAGCTTCACACATGATAAACAACTCAACTTACAATATTCCACTCTCTTATCTCATTCAATTTCTCTTACCCTCATATAAGCTACAAGGCTTAATACAAGCTTCTTAGACTCTTTCTTGTTTAAATGCCTTATTTTACTCTATAGGGGACCCAATGGTCATATATTTATTATTTATATTTTTAGTATCATAAAAAAAATTAATCAACCCAATATATAAGTTATTATCTCTTTATTCACTCAAATATCTACTCCACCTTAGGCTACTAGGTTTAGGCCTAACTATTCCTACCATCTAATTTTTTTGATAGATATCTTTTTTGGACATAGTCATTGAGGTCTAAAGAATTATCATTGATGTCAAAGGCAATATGTGTTATCATATGCATTAATGTCAAAGATGTTCAGTGGGACAGACTTGTGTATGTACTTTAAATACCTTTGCTTACATGGTTATCTTGATAAGATCTTGCTATGCACATAGGATGAAGTTATCAACATTTGCATGTATGGTAGCATCTAAATAAATGACCACTCTATGATAATCAGGTGTGTGTCTTTATTTTTATAAGTTCTATGTCATAAGGATAAATAGAGAAAATGTTACAAATGCACAAGGTAGTTTCCATACTTAGTCAATTTTGCACCTTTATATTTCTGGAGGAAATTCTTTCAAAAATATTGGTAAAGACAATTCTCTTAGAAAAAAATCTTGAAATAAATAAGGGAATTATTTCAGAGAAAGTTTCTTGGAGAATTATTTAAAAAAAAATATCCTGAATAAAATTTTGAAGGGCACTTTGCAGAAAGTCCAAAGGGCAAGTGGACCATTCAAAAGTTCCAAAGGGATCTTTTCAAAAAGTCCAAAGGGAAAGTGGACCATTCAAAAGTTTCAAAGGGATATTTTAAAATACTAAAGGGTAAGTGGACTATTCAAAACTTCTTAATGGATCATTTCAAAAAACCTAAAGGGTATGTGAACCATTGCAAAAGTTTTGAAGGGTATGTGTCCTACACAAAAGTTCTGAAAGACATGAGTGAAGATATTTTGTTAGGGAAATTATCCAAAAAGGCATGTTGGGAAAAATCCCATGGAAATTATCTCAAAGGGCACTTAGACAAAAATCCCACAAAAATTATCTCGAATAGCCCTTGACAAAAATCTTGCAATAATTTGTCTAAAGGATAGTTTAAATGAAGAAAGGGCACTTTTGGGAGAAGGACATTGATGAATTCTCTCAAAGAATTTGTCAAGGGAAAGTGGAGACTTATAAAGTTCCTAAAGTGTACTTTGTCAAAGCTCTGAAGGGCATGTGACCCAACCAAATTTTTTGAATAGGTCACTTACAACATTTCCAAAGGATAAGTGTGGAGACTTATATGACATTTTTAAAATATTGAAGGGTCAAGGCATGTTAAAGTCTGAGCAAGTTTGGCAAGATCTAATAGAGCAAAATCTCTCATGAATGTTAGAGCAAGTGAGATGAAGTAAACATGCTAAAGTCTAATGACCAAGCCAATATAAAGATCATGCATCTCCATAGATCGAATGGCATGTAGAAATATGGATGAGAAAAATCCAATAGATCAAAAGGACATAGTGGGACAAGGTGATCAATAGTTACCAATTCAATGGGAGATTATGGATTGAGCATATTTGAATAAATCAAAAGGAAAAAAAGTGATCCTAATATATAGGAAATAACAAGATGAAAAAAGTAGCTCGATAGTTAGAGATGGCATGATGAAAGAAATCAAAGGCCTACATTTAATTTACTATAATGATCAAGTGGAGAAATAGACAAGATCTAGTGACAAACTCAATATGGCTACATGAAGTTCAAGATTGATTGATCTAATTAAATAATTAATAAAGAGGATGGGAATTTATAAGTTGAATCTATAAGTTGCCATAGATAGTAAAGAGACTTAAATTTTTTTGTAATGAGCATGAATCAAGACACGAGAAATTGATATGTCAAGTCATTATTGAGAAGAATCCAAAATAAGTGAAGTTGAAGAGTGAATGCAACTAATGACATGAAACCCTAAGATTCATTATATATACATGACATCTAAATAGTGTGGATGAGCTACTACTATTGAAAATTTGAGAGTGACTCAATATTTGTCTATTCAAGATAGATGTAGATAGAGTAAAGGTAGAGAAAAACAAAAAGGGAATGAAGTGTGTTTGAAAATAATATATCCAAATGTATGTAGACATAGAGCGAGAGTTAGAGGGATAGAGATTGAGTAGAAAGAAAGAGAGGGCACATAAATAATGTGTAGAGACTAAGTAGAGAGGAAGAAAGAGCACATAGATAATGAGCAGAGAGTGAGCAGTTATACACTAGACTTGTAACAAAAAAAATGAACAAGATTCATTTGTGAATATATCTTGTATACTAGAATTGTAGCTTCATAAGTTTTAATTGGTTTGTGACATCATAAAAATTGAGTTGGTCATCAGTTAGGGGATTGGTGTCTCTTTAGGATGGGTGTCCTTAAATTTAACCTATGAGGTTTTACCAACGAGGTGTTTAACTATGAGGATAAATTAGAATAATAGATTCTAGCAGTTATTATCACCATTATTTTTCCCTTTAGGTTTTCCATGTTTAAATATGGTATAATGTGTTTCTGTGTGTGTGTGCGTGCGTGCGTGTGTGAGTGTGTGTGTGTGTGTGTGTGTGTGTGTGTGTGTGTGTGTGTGTGTGTGTGTGTGTGTGTGTGTGTGTGTGTGTGTGTGTGTGTGTGTGTGTGTGTGAGAGAGAGAGAGAGAGAGAGAGAGAGAGAGAGAGAGAGAGAGAGAGATCTTTTAATCTTTTCTTTGATTTTCATATGTATTTATATCTCCTCTAAAAGTATAAATCAACTAGTTTTAACCATCTACTAATTCACCCCCTATTAGTAGATAGTTGTGTTCAATAATTGGTATTATAGACTAGGGTTCCTTAAGTAATAATCTTAATCAAATTAGGTATATCTTGGTTAGTGAACATAATGGATATTCAAGAAGTATCCTCCTCAAATAAAATAACTCTCTTTGATGAATCTAACTATGCTTTTTAGAGCATAATGATGGAAGCATATTTGTTCTCATTGGGATTTGATGTATTTATGTCTATATTAAATTTATATATAGCTCCTGCTATAGCTTTTACTAATTAGGCTACCAAGAAGGCATATGAAAATAATGCCAAGGCAAAGAATGCTATTCTTTATAGACTGCCAAACTTTGAGTTTGTCAAAGTTATGCACTGTCAAAGTGCAAAAGACATCTAGAATAAGTTGAAAAGCATGTATGAAGGATATGACAAGGTAAAGCAAGCCAAGATACAAACATACAAAGGGAATTTTTAAAGTCTTAAGATGAATGAAGAGGATAAGATTGCTAACTACCTCCTCAGGGTAGATGAGATAGTGAATGTTATTAGAGGACTTAGAGAAACAATATAAGAGTCAACTATTGTCAAGAAGGTTTTGAGATTCCTACCATCAAGATATGATTCTAAAATCTTTATAATTGAAGAATCAAGAGATTTGGACAAGATCATAGTAGATGAACTACATGGAACATTCATAGCCTATGAGATGAGAATGGGAGAGACTAATACGTTTAAAAGAGAAGCTGCATTCAAAGTAGAAAAGTAGGAAAAAGAAGAAATATCCACATTTGAATCTAAAGAGAGTGATGGAGAAGAAGATAAATTTGTCAAAAAATTAAAGAGAGGATCAAGAAAATACAAAGGTAAGCTACCGTTCAAATGCTTTAACTATGGAAAGGTAGGACACTTTGTTTCCAAATGTCCTTATAATAAAAAGGACAATTCTGAGCAAGTAGAGAGTAGAAAAAAGGTGAAACCTCACTATGAAAAATGAAAGAACTTCTTCAAGAGAAAGAAAGGTTTATATACAAAAGAAGATAGTGACTTAGTGAAGGGTAGTAATAGTGATAGTTCAGATGATGATGATGATCATGATCATGATTTTGTAGTAAAGGGAAAATAATTACTATTCATGGTAGAAGAATCCACTACCATAAATTAATAATAGGATAAAGATGAAGATTGGGATGAAGAAGAGGAAGGTGAAGTTGATCTATAAGGTGGGCTAGTTTGTGCTCTAGAAGAGATTGAGAAACTAAGAAAAGAGAACTTAAAACAAAAGAAGCTTTGGGCAGAAGGAACTTGACAAATCTAATCAAATGATAGTAACTATAAAAAATCAACTTGAGGAGGATAAAATAATAGAAGTACTTAAGATGGAACTATAGATAAAATGTAAAGAATGCATGAAGCTTGAGGTAGAAATAGTAACTTTGAGGAAAGAACTTGAGAAGGTAAAAAGTCAAATAGACTAAAGTTTAAAGTTGACAAAAGGATCAAACATTATTAATGAATTAATCAGTGGTTAGAAGCCTTCAAATGAAAAATATAGTCTTGGATATGAAAAAATAAATGGCTCATCAACTAGTACATCAACTAACCTATATGATAATTTCAAAATAGGATGAGGAACAAAAGGAAATAAAGAGAAGGTCAACAATGACACTATCAATGATTCAAACAAAGATAAAGTGAGGAGAATAAATTATAGGAAAAGTTATAAAATCAAAGATGCAGAAGGATATACTCAAGTGATAGACTTGAAGAAGCAAAAGAGTATAAAATTTAATTATATTACACCGAAGAATGTTATGACTAGGTATTATTAATCCTTTTATAGTTATTGTTACAGTTGTAATTAGTTTGGTCATAGGGCCATTGAATGTAGAATTATTCCTAATAGAAGAATTAATTTTGTAAGTAGAAACTCATTTTCTCCTTTGCTATATTCAAGTTTAATGTGCTAAAATTACAATAATTTTGGTCACAAAGGTAAGCATTGTAGGACCAAATTTTCAACATCAAAAGGATACATTGTAAATAAAGGTAAGTCTCTTAATAAGAACAAAGGTTCACAAGTTACTGATAAATAAAAGAAAAGGACATATGAGAGACCTAAAAAAATGTGGAAAGTGAAAAATCAATCCTTGATTGGTCAAATGACACTCCAAACCAAAGAAAAAAACTTTTGGATGATAGATAATGGGTGTTAGAAGCATATGACTAGTGACAAGATCAAGTTCACCAAGTTGAGCAAGTGCAAAGAAGGAAATATCATCTTGGGAGATAACACAATAGTAAAAATCAAAGGCAAAGAAACCTTTCACATTGATGAAAAGCTTCCTACACATGATGTTCTTTATGTCAAAGGATTGAAGCATAAACTACAAAGTGTCAGCCAAATATGTGAAAATGGATATAAGGTCATATTTTATGCTGAAGGCTACAAGCTAAAGATATCTATAAAAATAGTTATAGAAGGGAAAAGGACTGAGAACAATATCTATGATCTTGTTGAGGTAAACAATAATAGTTGCCTCATAGGAAAGGTTGATGAAAGCTTGTTATGGCACAGGAGAGTGGGACATGTCAATTTGATAATCTAGTCAAAGTAAAATAGAATAAGTGTGTAAGACATATGCCCAATATAACTAAACCCACATATACTACATGCAAAGAATGTCAATTAGGCAAGAAAATAAGGGTCAAGTTTCAAACAAAAGAATATGCAACTATAAAGCCTCTGCAATTAGTCCATATTGATGTTTATGGTCCTACCAAGACAAAAGGATAAAAAATAGTTAATTACTTCATGTTATTTGTAGATGATTACTTAAGAATGACATGGATAACCTTTTTGAAGGACAATTCTCAAGACTTTGAGATATTTAGAGCCATGGTTGAAAATGAAATGGGAAGAAAGATCAAATGTTTGAGATCTGATAAGGGTAGAGAATTCACATCAAATGAGTTCATAGAATATTTTGAGAAACATGGGATTAAAAGGTACTAATATACTACAAGAACTCCATATAAAAATGGAGTTGTTAAGAGAAAGAATAGGACTATTAAGGAGATGGCTAGAAAAATGTTGAAAGAGGCCAAATTATCTAATGGATATTGGAGACAAGTAGTCCAAACAACAGTATACATCCTAAATAGAGTTCAACTAAGAGTGAAATGTTATAAAATGTCATATGAAATATGGTATGGAAATCTTGCATTAGTTAAATACTTTAGATTGTTTGGAAGTAAATTCTACATTAAAATAAAGGAGGACAAACTAGGCAACTTTGAGTCAAGATGTGATGAGGGAATTTTTATTGGTTACTCTACTCAGAGTAAAGCATACGTGTGTTACAAACAGAGTCTACATAAAATAGTTGAAATCATCAATGTCAAGGTTGAAGAAGGATTTAAACAAATTGATCCTGATGAGGAGATCAAAATTCAAGAATTAAAAGAAGCAAAAATGAAGAAAAAGATAGTGAATAGGAGGAAGAAAACACTGTAAAGGCACCTCCAAAGTTTAATCAAAAGGATCATCCCAATGAGTAAATAATTGGCAACAAAAATGAAGGAGTTTAGACTAGGAGAAGAGATGTAATGAACAAAGAATAAGCAAGTTTTTTTCTATTTTTAGAAATTGAGCCTAAGACATTCATTGAAGCTAGAAAGGATGAAAACTAGGTAAAAGCCATGGAAAATAAATTGAGTCAAATAGAAAAGAAAAAAACATGGGAATTAGTTCTTATACCCTAAATTAAGAATGTGATAGGAAAAAAATGGGTTTATAGAAACAAACTCAATAAAGATGGAACTACCATAAGAAATAAAGCAAGATTGGTGTGCAAGAGACATGCACAAGTAGAAGGCATAAAATTTGAAGAGACATTTTCTCTAGTGGCAAGATTGGAAGCCATAACAATGTTTTTGGTAAATTTTTCATAATAAGTTCAAAGTATATCAAATGGATGTAAATTCAACCTTCTTGAATGGAAACTTAGAAGAAATCTAAATTGAACAACCAGAAGGTTTTCAGCTAGTGGATGAAGAAGATTATGTGTGCAGACTAAAGAAGGCATTGTATGGTTTTAAATAGGAACATAGAGCATGGTATTCAAGATTGGATCAATACCTGTAATAACAAGGTTTCAACAAAGAATGTGTAGAAAATAATTTTAACTTTAAATCAAAAGGTGAACATATCTTGATTATTGTTGTCTATGTAGATGATATCATCTTTGGAGGTGGCAATAGTAATATGTGAAAAACAATTGACACACAAATTCAAAGTGAATTTGAAATGTTTATGCTAGGGGAAATTTATTTCTTTCTTGGTCTACAAATTGTAAAAACCAATGTAGGGATATTCATATCTCAAACCAAGGATGCAAAGGATATTTTAAAGAAATTTAGAATGGAAGAAAACAAACTAGTTAGTACTCCAATGATAATTGGATGCAAGATAAGTAAAGAAGATGAGTCACCTAATGTGAATAATACTATGTATAGATCAATGATAGGTGGCTTGTTGTACCTAACTACATCAAGAATAGACATCATGTAAGCTATATGCATGGTTTCAATATTTGAAGTAGGTCCCAAGGAGTCACATGTCAATGTTGTGTAAAGAATCTTCAAATACATGAAGAGCACAATTGACTATGGTCTATGGTACCCTATAACTGAAGATCTCACTTTGATTACATATGCAGATGATGATTTGGTAGGAAGTGTGGATGATAAGAGAAGCACTAGTGGTGGTTCATTCTTTCTTAGAAATAGAATTGTGTCATGTCTGAGCAAAAATCAAGAGTTGATTATGCTTTATTAAATATAATCAAAGTATGTAGCAACAACAACATGTTGCACCTAAGTCTTATGGATGAAGAAAACTCTTAGAGACATTAGGGAAGAATACAAAGAACCTATTTCTATCTTTTGTGATGACTCAAGTGCCATAAACATATATCAAAAACCAGTGATGAATTCCATAACCAAGCATATATCCATCAAATATCATTTTATAAAAGAAAAGATTGCAGATCAAGAGGTCAAAATTAAGTATGTGATAACAAAGGACCAAATTGAAGATATATTTACCAAGCCTCTTCCCAAGGAGCAATTTGTGTATCTAAGAGACAAGTTGGGAAGAGAGAAGTTGGGAGTAGTGGCTCCCACACTAAATCACTATATTTTAGTGATAGGGCATGAATCCAAAGGAAGTATTGAAGGAGCATTATTAACTCCTAGATTAAGAGAAAAGGTAGTTTGGTGAGAAAGTTACAATCTTTGTGCAATTTGATAACATAGGAGGTGACAAAGGTGTGTTGGCTCTAGATAATTATGCCTATCTACATATAGATATATCAATCATTGATTGGTATTTTAGACCAATTCTATATAAATTATCATTTGGAGAATCATGGAGCCTAGATAGCTAATGTATCATTGCCTAAGGGGGAGTTCCTCACAAAATGTTCTAGCTTGTCAGGTCCAAGGATCATAACAACCAAGATGTTAGGAAAAGAGTAGACTATTGGCATATTATGGTAGAGAATCTTTGTCATTAATGTCAAAGGGGGAGAAATCAGAATGAAGATAAAGGAGTTAAGTCATTTTGATGATAAGTTGCCATCAATGACAAAGGGGGAGATTGTTGGACATAGTCATTAAGGTCTGACAAATTGTCATTGATGTCAAAGGTAACATGTGTTATCATATTCATTGATGTCAAATATGTTGAGTGCAAAAAAATTTTGTATGTACTTTAAATACCTTTTATCACATGGTTATCTTGACAAGATCTGGATACGCACATAAGATGAAGTTATCAACATTTGCATGTATGGTAGCATCTAAAATAAATTATCACTCTATGATAATCAAGTGTGTGTCTTTCTTTATCTAAGTTCTAAGTCATAAGGATGAATAGAGTGAATGTTACTAATGCACAAGGTAGTTTCCATACTTAGTCAATTTTTCACCTTTGTATTTTTTGAGGGAATTCTTTCAAAAATATTGATAAAGACAATTCTCTCGGACAACAATCCCAAAACAAATAAAGGAATTCTTTCATAAAAAGTGTCTTGGAGAATTATTTCAAAAAAATAATCCCAAATAAAAATTCCAAAGGGTACTTTGTAGAAAGTTAGAAGGGAAAGTGGACCATTCAAAAGTTCTGAAGGGATCTTTTCAGAAAGTCTGAAGGGCAAGTAGACCATTCAAAAGTTCCAAAGGGATATTTTCAAAAAGTCTAAAGGGCAAGTGGACCATTCAAAATTTTTTAAGGGATATTTTCAAACTATTGAAGGGTAAGTGCACCATTAAAAACTTCTTAAGGGATCATTTCAAAAAACCCGAAGGGGATGTGGACCATTGCAAAAAATTTGAAGGGTATGTGTCCTAATAAAAAGTTCTGAAAGACATAAGTGAAGAAATTTTGTTGAGGAAATTATCCTGAAAGGCACATTTGAAAAAATCCCATGGAAATTGTCTCAAAAGGAACTTAGACAAAGGGATCATAGAATTTATCCCCAAGATCCCTTGACAAAAGTCCTACAATAATTTGTCTGAAGGATAGTTCAAATGAAGAAATGACACTTTCAAGAGGACATTGATGAATTCTCTTAGAGAATTTATCTAGGGAAAGTGGAAATTTTCAAATTCCCCAAAAGGAACTTTGTCAAAGCTCTGAAGGGCATGTGATCCAACCAAAAGTTTCTAATAGGTCACTTTCAACATTATCGAAGGATAAGGGTGGAGTCTTATAGGGTATTTTTAAAATACCAAAGGGTCAAGGCAAGTTAAAGTCTAAGGAAGTTTGGTAAGATATAATGGAGAGAAAGCTCTCATAAATCTTGTGGCAAGCGAGATGAAGTCAACATGACAAATTTTAATTACCAATCCAATATAAAGATCATGCATCTCCATAGATAGAATGACACATAGAAATTTTGATGAGAAAAATCCAACAGAGTGAAAGGACATAGTGGGACAAGGTGATCAACGGTTACTAATTTAGTACAAGATTATGGATCTAGCATATTCAAATAAATCAAAAGGATAAAAATTGATCCTAATTTATAGGAAATAGTGAGATTCAAAGAGTAGCTCGTTGGTTAGAGATAAAATGAACAAAGAAATCAAAGGTCTGCATTTAATTTGTTTTAATAGTCAAGTGGAGAAGCAAACAAAATATGGTGATAAAATTGATATAGATACATGAAGTTCTAGATTGATTGATATAATCAGTTGATGATTAATGAGGATGGGTATTTATTATTTGAATCTAGCAGTTGCCATAGATAGTAAATAGACCTAAACATTGTAGTGAAGAGCATGAATGGAGACATGAAAAATTGATAGCTCAAGTCATTATTTAGAAGAGTCCAAAATAAGTTCAATTTAAGTGTGAAAATAAATGATGACATGAAACACTAAGATTCATTATATATACATGACATTTAAAACTTATGGATGAGTTTCTATTATTGAAAATTTGAGAGTGGCTCAAAGGTTGTCTATTCAAGATGGATACAGATAGAGTAAAAGGCAAAGAAAAAAAAGGGAATGAAGTGTCTATGAATAGAATATTTATAGATGTATGTAGAAATAGAGTGAGAGTTAGAGGGAAAAATATTGAGTAGACAAAAATAGAGGGCACACAAAGAATGTGTAAAGACTAAGCATAGAGTGAATAGTTATAGACTAGACTTGTAACAAAGAAACTGAACTATATTCATTTGTGAATCTATCTTATATATTAGAGTTATAGATTCATAAGTTATAATTTTTTGGTGCCATAAAAAAAACTTATTTGGTTATTGGTTAGGGGATTGGTGTCTCCTTAGGATGGGTGTCCTAAAATGTAACTTGTGAGGTTTTGCTAGTGAGGTGTTTAACTGTGAGGTTGGATTAGAACAGTAGATTCTAATAGCTATTCTCACTATGGTTTTTCCCTTTGGGTTTTATAAATATAAATATGGTGTAATGTTTCTTTTCATTTGTGTGTGATCTTTACATCTTTTCTTTGATTTGCATATGAATTTGTATCTCTTCTAAAAGTTTAAATCAACTAATTTTAGCCATCTACTGATTCACCCCCCTCTCAGTATATAGTTGTGCTCAACACTCTTTATATATAAATAAATGGATATTGGAAACATATTTAGGAATTAAAAAATAAATTACTCATTTTATATCTATATTCCATACCTAATATATGATCTCCTTTATACTTATTTTTGAGCTCCGAAGTAGAGTTTGTAGGTCTTTTTCATAGATTTGATTGAATTTTTAAATATAACTGAACCTAAATACTTAATTAAAACTTAAATATACCTAAAAAAACATCAATTTTTTTTATATAAATCTCATATAAGTTTCATTATTTCACTCTAATTCTTTTTGAAATTTTACTCTTTTTTTGGATTCTTGAATAGGATTTTGAATGCACATACAGACTTGTAGATCTAAAATCATCAATAACATAAATTATATACACAATTTTAACATAAAACCACTTCTAATAATTTATAAACACTTTAAACTATACTAATATCAAATTTAAATATATTTGTATGGATACAAAAAAGTTATGACCATTTTAGTAACTAGAAAAATCTAGATTCCTGTACTAGACCGAGAGCATTATAAAATTATCAAATTAAGCTTTGTAAATGAAAATGAGATATTTCCACTTCTAAAATGCCTAAAAAACATAAATATACCTACCATAATATAATTAAAGGTTAAAATTACTCAAAATTCATAAAAATAACTCAAATTACAGCCTACAGACTCAAGAAAAACATTGCTATAGACCTATAAGTAGTAATAAATCCTTTCCTAGTCTCAATGAAAATTATTATGAAAAAAATAAATTAAAATACATATAAAACCACTTGTTAAAATATATTATTTTCACAATTTTATACTCTTTTATTAATTTTAAGACAATATTTATAATATAGTCTCCTATAGACTGTTACAACTCCTATATCCACCTAAAGACTATCATTCGACTCTTCACCATCCATTCTTATGATTTAATTATAAACCTAAAAAATATATTTTTATTATTTTTTAATTTATCAATATTTTAATTTTATTATTTGATATTTATACTTGCTTATTCAAATAAGTTTCTAAACTTGGTTTCTTGGACGAAGTTTCTCTCAACAACTTGGTCATTCTTACCAACCTACCTTCTTTATCCTTCATCAAATATATCATTATTTTATACATTTTTATATATTATAAACACCTATTATAGTCACTCCATATTAATATAACCTTACCCAAATAATTATTTACAATAAAATGTGCACAAAGGCCAACATCTATGTGGAAGGAGTTATAATTTGACCTTATTTTTGTCTTGAAATAGACATTCATTGAATATTATAAGACTATAAATTGAAAATATGTCCACATACACCCTAAAACATCATAACACCATTCTAAAAAGTTATCGTGCACTGACACCCTTGATTGGGTCAAGAAAACTATGTTAAATCCCCTCTTTACATTCAAATTTTCAAATTTGCCTTTTTGGCAAGAAACTCCTAAGGATACTAGGAACCATACAAAATATGTATTATAAATACTTAAACACCTTCTATGGAATCCTTAAAGATATCTGATACTTAACAAACACCTATATTGACCATTTACATCAAATTTCATTGGAATTAGTGATGTTTATACATTAAATTCCCATGGTGGGAAAATATTTGAACTCCTGATTAAGTGGATTTAATTTTCTTTTTCTCTTCTTATAATTCCTCAACTTTCTCTATCTTAATCTAATTTTGTATTCTTTATTTCTTATCTCCCAATTTTTTATGATTTATGAGCCCAAGTGGCTCAATGTTTGCTTCATCCTCCTTGTTGAAGTCCATTAGAAAGGACTCCATCTCTTTATCTTCCATAATTTCACATACAAAACTAAAATCATAATTAGCTTTCAAAACTTGAGGCATTATTTCCTCTCCAATAACTATCATACTTTTTTTTGGTATGATTAGTGATGTATCATATCTTATTATATATATAAATATAGATTCTTTTCAATCAAAAAAAATCTTGGATCAAGATATTTTTGAATTAATAGATTTAATATCTCTATTTCATATTATTTAAATTTCCTCATCTCCTATGATGTCTAATGAGTTTGATCCTTTCATGATTTACTTCCAAATCAGCTCCTCTTATTCACTATATTATGTTACTTTTTGCATTTGCATCCTTTTTTTCTCCTTCACAAGGTACTATAACTTATCCTATATTTTGTTTTTGATCCTTTAATTCATTAGGCATAAATTTATATATATCTTATTATTCAATATTAGGTTCCATGAGCACTTCATTAAGTGCTTCATATTCACATTCACTTTACATGAATCTACATGATGATTCAAATACTTATTTATGAAAAACATCTTCATCAACTTGTAAATTTAAATTTACATGATTTAAATCAATATTATAAATAAAATATTCATGCCATACAACCTCTTTATTTTCTATTTGATTCACAATTTCTCCTTATATGTTTCCAATGAAACATTGTGCTTCTTGAAAGTCTTCTTCTCCAAGCATCTCTCCTTCCTCTAGGTAGCATATTTGTACATCTTAATATTTTTTTGTCATATAAATTTTTCCTTAAATTTAATCATATTTTTAATTATTTTATTATTTCATACTTTCATAATTTGTGCCCTCAAATTGGGCTTATTCATCTATCTTCTTACCTACATACACACATTCAAAGAAATAATTAGATTTAAAACTTTGAGGCTAATTTTCCTCTTCATGTTCTTCATTGATGGATTTGATGACATCCTTAGATGAATTAATAATTTATTTAATTCATGTTATCTCTTCCTTCTCCCATGATCTCCCTGAGAGGACATTTCAACTTCCTTTTCAATCTCCATCCATAATCTTGGTTTTCTTTTGTTCCTATGCACTCCACTAGGAATGTTAACATTTTTAGTATTTATTTCATCTTATTTATTTATCCATTTTAAAGTATTTATTATTAACATATTAATTCACCTTTTTATGGTAACTTATTTAATTTAATCCATTCGTTATCTTTTTTATCTTTTATTTTCTCACTCTCACCTTTACCTTCTCACTTTAGGTCTCACTATGCCTTTTCTTCTTCAACAACTCTAACCTACTTGCTTATTATCACCTCACCTAGGATTATTTTCTTGACATATCATATTTTTTTACCACCTCTATTCATTTATCTTAGACTCTCTCTTTCTCTTTTATTCTCTCTCTCAAGTTTTCTTTTGAGCTACTACTAACTCTCTCTCACCTTTAAACCTCCATGGATTTAGGGATTCCTCTTGTGAATTAAATTCTTTTGTTTTTTTAGAAAATTAAGGTTTCAAATAATATTTCTCTAGCTCTCTCTTATCAATCACTATAAATATTTTCAATATTCTTCACTTGTTACCTATAAACTATGATATTTATGCAAATTGATTAGCTTTCCAAGATCTTTCCTAAGCTCTAATACTAAAAATGATGACAATACACTTTAATATCAAATCAAATTGGATCAAGTTTATGTGTGAATATGAAAACATAATGGAAATAATTCATGTATAATTCAAATTATTTCTATCTACTTATTGTTTACCTCTTTCCTTGTGCTTGTAGCCTTCATGGATCACTAGAATTTATTTCTTGGTGAGCATGTGAATTCTTTCAAAACCTTACTACAATTGTACTTCAATCTCATAAAGATGTTGAAAAATTTAATATATAAAACTCTTCATCACCTTTTCCTCTTTTATTATATTCTTTCCCAACACACCTACTCCTTATAACAACACTGCCTTTTCATACACTAGTCTTAGGATCACAATTTTCCACCTTCCTCACTATGCTTAGTCTCACTCCAAATGGTTTCTAAACACCTCCTCTAGATTCACACATGATAAAAAACTTGCCTTAAAATATTCCACTCTCTTCTCTCATTGAGGTTAAGATCAATTTAATGAGATAAGAGAGTGGAATTAATTGTATCCAATATAACCCATACTTACCAATCCATTCTGTATAAGCATTCAAACCTCTTGCAAATCAATTTTTGGCACACTTATATATCAACATTTTTGAAAAAGTTTCATATACCCAAATTATAAAAATCAAATAAGGAACCAATGAACTTATTAATCAATATGTCTTAAGATACAAGAAAATGTTGGCTAGAATGAGCAATCCAATAGTTAATAAAAAAATTTCAAGACATATTCAAGGAAAGTTTGCTTGTCCCATTACATAAGTCCATTATTTTTGATAAGTTAAATTTTTTGATGACTTATTCCATATTTTTGATATCATGAAACAAAAATTATCTCATTGAGTAAAATTAAATATCTATCAAACACATAGACTACATCAAATACCAAGTTCACTATCAAACCAAGTTATAAGTTAAAACCTACAAAACCTTAAAAGGAAAAAATACTAAGGTTAATGTAGTATCATAATAACCTAATCAGTTTGTCTTATCCAATGCACCAAGGAGACATTTTAAATGATTAGTTAAGTCTCTAATTTAATTACTTCTAAAGCTTGTGGAGTGTCACCTCATATCTCCCCCTCATCCTATAGAGGTTGATATGAGTCAAACTCTACCCAAACTATATGATTCAAATGCTTATTGTGACTATCACCAAGGCCTTGGGATTTTACGAACTGATGTTTTACCTTGAATAATAAGATCTAGGACATTATCATTAACCAAAAAATTACATTTGATGATCCTCTAATGGAATGAGGTTCGCCACTTGGTGATCACCAAAATCAGAAGATATTTAACAACCCTTTTCAAGACCATTATAAAAAGGAACCAAAAGGATAAATGACATATAATGTAAATACTCATCCACCACATTATGGACACCTATTAGATTTGATTATTATTACTTATACATGGCATACACCTCACATGGTTGAGAGACCTATTAATTTTGATGATAGTGAGATTGTGGATGATGAATTAGATCTTCATTCATTATTCATTTGAGCATACCTTGATTACTAGCCTAAATAAAATTTTATGATTTATAATAGTTATAATAAAAATGTTTTCACCATGAAATTACTTACACATTTTGGATATACACATAATAATTTACACAGTTTGACCAAAGAGGTTAGAGAATTCAATGAAACCTCACAGTAGGTATTTGGTGATTCTAACTTACATTTAAAGGTTAGCCCAACACATGTGCTCACAAAATTCTTAGTTATACCATAAATAAGAGTATTTGATATGTTATTGTGAATAAATTGGATATATACACTTTGTATAGTACATTTTATAGTGCATGGGTGTGTTAAATACATTGATGCTAACATTACAGTTTCTAGAATTCCATATGAACATTAATTTAAACAAAAGAAATTTATACCTAGGTAATTAATTATCAAACTTACCAAGGTTAATAATCTAAAAAATGGTAAGCAACATGGAATCCTATTTCTTAGGCATATAGTACTTGAGATACCATTGCATTAGAGATATATGGTGGATTACATAGAATCGTCATCTACTACTAATAAGAGTATTAGTTACCTAGATCAACCAAACATATTCCTATTTATATTATTTCAAAAAAACCATAAGACACTCAATAATGGGTTCCATAAACCCCCATTTATTTTATTATTTCCTCAAGACCATAAATTCCTATTTTACATAAAAAGAGCATCATATATCCTCTAGTGTTGGATATTACACCTAAACATGCTCCTTGGCAGTCCCACTAGTTTATTACACTAGGTTTTGAGTCTGGAGATTGCTATGAATCTCCATTAGATGAAATCATATGATAGTTTTTTTTGTCAAATATCCAAAAAAACATAAAAAACTAAAAATATAAAAAATACAAAAAAACTAGAATTTCCATATCTTATTATCTCCTTGACATCTATGTTGGTTGGTTCCATGTTGGTAGATAACATATCATTTATTTATATATAAATAGATATGTTTCACACATATTTTAAGTGTGATATAGGCATACCTAAGTACATCATATAGGAACATATGGATGTTGGACCTTCACCTTACTCACATCATCAATATATTTAGGACTTCTTCTTTGATCATGATACATCCAAGTTACATTATTATATGATCATTTCAATTATCATGTTTTGAGCTTGTATACTTACACATGCCTCTATCCATGCTTAGATATTTTATGTTGTACTTAATATGCTATGTACTTAACATTTTTTGTTAACACATATATCGAGGGACTAGTAGGATATGCTTATGTTGTTGTACCCTAATTTGGTTAAGCAACCATAAGTACTATGTCTTTTATTAATATTTCACATGAAGGTCTTAGTGATGAATACAATCCTTGTTTACATGGTCATTTTGAGTCTTTTTATCATTCTTATGTCTTATTTTCCCTATTTATAACACCCTTAGTGGTCCTAAGTCACCTTATCCCAATCATAGGTCCCATAGCTTGTCTTACTTGGTTTTATATTTTCTTTAAGATTTATGACACTAGTTCCATTATTAGGATAGTAGCACCACATGGTGATAACATCCAATTATGTCTCTAGTGTTTGACATGAATTTTCTCCTATGTTTGAGTCCTAACCCTTTTTTGATCCTTCTCTTATGTTTTTATCCCTCTTTTACAAATTAAAGGCCAAAAAATAATGACTTGTATTTGAATCAAATTTACTTCTATATAAATATCATCACAAGGAATTTTACATCTAAAATTAACTATTTTGTCACATAATTACATAAAATCAATTGATAGTACAAATCAATACTCTACATACTACTCAACCATCACATTTAGACACAACATGCTTAATCAAATAAGGACCTAAGCAAAATTAATTGTAGCATACCATGCAAGTTGATCATACACATTCACTAAGGGATAACTACATGAGATTTGAGATCCCTATCATTAGGGTTAATGTAAGAAACAACCAGGAAAACATGGGGTATACTCTGTGTGATCATGACATCCCAAACCTAGTTTTTACCTTCCTTTTTGCATTTGATATAGTTGTTATTTCATGTGTACAGGTACTCATTAGGGTTTTGGGAGAGAGTTACCTAAATTAGTGACATAGGAGATCCATTAAATAACATAAAACCACTTATAAGACCTATAGAACCTCTTGAAATTTACCTAAATGTTTTAGATAGTTCTTACAAGAGGGACACTAGCTCCATAATTGGACACTAGTGTAACATGGCACTACTATCCTAATATTTTCACTGATATCAAAGACCATATTTTAACAATAGTCAGAAAATGAAATGTGTTTGCATGTTTCTCTAGCCTATTTTAGTTCCCTAATTTGTAGAATAGCCTGTTTACTTCCAAATAAGTACTCTTCTCACTCGCTATTTTGTAAAAGGTCAATTAAATAAATCATTTATAGTTTTCATCACATATTAATATCATACTCATCCATTTAAGAACATAGGATTTACACAATTTAAGTCCTAAAAGGATAAAATATTTGGTGAACCTGACTTACTTTGAATATTTCTTACAACCCTAGTTTTGCCTAGGATTTACTTTCTAATTTTTTTGCACTAAATTAGGGTTACAAACTTATATTTTTATGATTTTTTGGCATAAAATATCTCATTTAATTAATCCTATATAAGGGTTTCATTTATTTAATGTATTTTTTTTTCAAAATAGCCCTAATTCAAAACTCTAGATCCACATACTAGGTCACTATACATCTAAATTATAGTAATTAGGGTTTCACTTATAATCCTAGTTTATATTACACATTTGGTTCAAAGTTTCTCAATTGAGAATATAATTATGTTAGATTACATTCTACCTCTTGTGTGTTTACTAATAATTATGTGCATTATCTTCTTTAAATTTTTAAAATGGCATCTAAGAAGTCTTCTTCTTCTCACCCAATTGATGAATTTTTAAATTTATCTCATAATTATAATAATGAATCGATGGATTTTCAATATTATACATTAGATAATAATAATGGATTCATTTATAATGATGATGATGATGACTATTGTTATAATCATGGATATGAAGATTACTATGAGCATGATAATGAAAATGTAAATGAGGATATATTAGATGCATCATCTTCTCTTTCCTCTCATTCTTATGTTACACCTCAAAATCAAACTAATGATATAATTCCAAAATAGCCTCTTATTGGTAGTGTTTTTTTCTAATGTGATCCTATATTTTTAACAAATTTTTCTATCTCATTATTCAAATTAAATCAATATATGTGCAATACATGAAAGCCACATTTGCATGATTCAAGTGAAGTAGATAATAACAATACATCTTCTTTACCCTTCTCAGTTAAATTCAAAAAAAATGTACCAAGGCTATTACACCTTCATAAATACACAAAATAAGGTAGATGAAATTATTTTATCACTTTTACATGTCGAGCTTAATGTAATGATTCTTTACAACAAATTGATAATGCAAATGTCTCTAACTCTTCTCCTACATGTCATGATATGAAAAAATAAAACATTCTTGTTACTTCTTATACCCTTAAATTAAAAATTGAATGTGATAATTATTCTTGTATTCCACACATAACTAGTGAACAAATGTATTGCGTTACACCTACACATGATGACACATTGCATAGTAGTAAAAAGTTAAAATCTTCTCCTACTTTTTCTCTTTATGAGCATGTGGATGATAACTCTTCTAATCTTAATTGAATTAAACTCTAATTTTTATGAACCTTTTGATAATAATGATTACTATTATTATGATGATGAAGACATAGAATCTACCCCTTCTAGTTACCCTCGTACTACACCTATTTATCTTGTTCAAACAAATACTAGGTCACACACACACACACACACACATTTATGTTCATAATTTACATTTACTTGAGAATAAAGTACCTTCTATTTAATTAGCATGTGATATTTACAACTTAATAATATAAGAGATACTGATGAATCTCCCTCAACCCCCCTTACTATAGTAGAACCTATTTCTAAAACTAACCCAAATGAGGGTGATACCTCAGTTCCATCTAACTAGGTCCCAACTGTCACAATTCTAAAGGTTAGTGAGAGCAAACCAACCCTCCCTAAAAAAATTTTCCAATGTAATATACCAATGGCTAAGTAAAATAAAAAATTAAAACATTAAAGGAACTCCTTGATGATGATAATATACATTTATAAACGTTAAATTTCCTTGATACATTTTATTGGTGATTTGCAATAACAAGTATACCATCTCACATTGGAGAATAAAGCATACCAATCTCAGGCCAATGCCAATGTTATCCATGGCAACCCTATTCCATGTAGAATTTCCACTACATGGTTTTTACACAACTTTTAGATACCAATGTTAGCTATATTTGATGGGCATAGATAACCATACTTGTACCTTCAATATTATGAGAAATCAATGGCACCTATTATCAATAAGTTGACTCTACTATAATTATTTCCAAAGTACCTAGATGGGGAAGCCCTAGATTGGTTCCAACCTATAATCCCTAATGGGTCACTACATAAATATGATGAGTTCGAAATATACTTTCTTAGGCACTATATATAGAATAAGGGACCTAGAGTCACACATGAGAGGTTACCTTGATTACATCAGGATGAGGTAGATCCATCTAGATATATTTTAAGATTTAAATCATGTTTGCATTAGTTGATTTACCAACCAATAGATTTATAGGTACAATACATCTTTGACAAGGGATTAATTTTTCCTCTGAAGGAGAAACTACTATATTAGACATAAAAATCATTCTAGCATCTATGCAATGCAATTATAACATTAGAGGTAGATTTAGATGTAGGCCTCTTAAAGCCACAATCATCTAACATGGTACAAGAGCCTATTCCACTTTTAATTAAGAAAGTAGTGGAATAAAAATAACTGATAAAGATACTAAACAAGTGTAAAGAGCCACTTCAAAACACCTCCTATAATGAATAAAAAACATGATACACATACAGGGGTTATACAATTTTTAGATAGGGATAGGCCTCATGACATCTTACTTACATTATTAGATAGGGATATGATCACACTTCTTCCTACTAATCATTATCCTGAATACCATTTTCATAGGGTACCAAATAAGCTATATTATAATTTTAATAAGATAAATGGAAATTTAGATGATCATTATTATTCTTTCCAAGCATGTATTAACCAATATGTCAATCAAGGCATTATAGCATTTACATAGTGGGTACCGAGGTCTCCATCTCCACACTCTCCTAGATCATAGTCCTCTATGATAGAGTTATCCTAGGACATTCCTTTTGAGTAGCCATTGGTTACTCATCATATGATCCTAGTGGTTTCTAGGACACCTAGTTATGAGTGATCTTGTGTACCAAAAATTTATTAGAGATGGAAACAAGTTTATATAGATCAAAGCATAACATTAGTTTAAACACCAAAAAAGATATATGGAAAAAATACATCATAACACATCTTCAGTCTATACACTAATCAAGATATATGGAAACATATACAAAGATTAGAGCACAACATCAATTCAAACACCTATCAATAACTATGGAAACAATTACAAAGATAAGGGCACACCATTAGTTCAAATACCAATAAAGATATTTGGAAATAATTACAAAGATCAAAATAAAGCTTTAGTTTAAACACTGATCAAGATAGTTACGAGAGATCACATATTTTAGAGTATAGTTTCAACACACCAAACAATCAATTTATTTTCTATTGAGTCTACACATCTAGCCACAAATAGTGTATCATATGCAATTTTAGAGTCTCCTTATACACTGACACAATATGAGCAATATGGTTTTTAGTTCTCCATATCATCTAGGTTTAGATATAGAATACTATATTCACATGATCTACATGTAGAAATCTTACATAATACCTATAAAATTTATAAAAATAAATAAATAATCCTAATCCACTACACATATACCTAAACATTCATAAAGAGATAAAAAATAACTAACTCTACTTTGGAAAATACCATATATAAATACCACCATTTAAAATAATGAAAACAATTAAACACATATCAACATACTCAATATAACTAGATCAAATACCAATATCATAGTGCCAATATAAAAAATGAATGTCCATATATATAACTCAATAAATAGTTTTAATATAATTATAGTCAATGACTCCATAATGTAGACATGGTTGCTAGGACTAGTTATTTGACCCTCAATGTCATACATATCCATGTTATAATTGGAGGTTCTACTCTCTATCTATGACTTAGATCAATGACTATGTCTAATTTCTCTCTCATAATAGATACCCAACTCATCCATACATTCTACATGCTCTTATAAAAGATGTATGTAGTCATCCACTATCTAATTATTAGCCCCACCTAAAGCATCAGGTGTAGGCATGGTATGTTATTAAACTCCATGCATGCCTCTTCTCTAGACACAATTGCTCATATATATGCTATAGTTACTATCACTGATCAATCAAAAAACTAGTCATGTAAAACGATAACATCAATGGCCCTCTCTACCAATCCATCCTCCATGACTATCATCAAGAATATCTCATAGCAATATATGAAACACTGAATCGATTCTATTCTCCTAGTACTCATCATCATCTAAACCTGCACATGCCCATGAAATACACTAGATTCTTAATCAAATAAAAGAGTAACCGCATATACAAAATATACAAACACACTATAAAAATTTACTATTGACATCCCTAAGGGGATCCACCTTGAGTACATTTTCTATGATAATCCCACCTCTTATAAATAGAGGTGCCCATATATGATATCTCCATTAGGATGTATAGACATCAATGACTCCCACATCATCTACACCTAGTATATCAATCTCAATATCCCACTCTATCAAAGGAATGGGATATAACTCAGTAGTAGATGGCCTCTGTCTATTGCCTAGCCTCATAGGAGCCTAAGAACTCCTTAACCATACCAATGGTGTTGGGGGCACATATTGAACCACACTAAACTATCACATAACCCACTCATACTATAACTAATCATAAAATTTGACCCAATGATCATGCATCCATTAACTTAATCAAATATATATAAATTGAGTATCACCTTTAGGACATCCCTTATAGCCCCTGTAGGGACTCCAAATAATATCCCCAACTATCAAACTATCCAACACATACTGACACTACAGCATGTTACTCCTCATCATATGACCCATTTATTTCCAACTCTATGTAAATAACTATGGATGATCCCAATCATATTGTAAAGGCAACACCAACTTGCCCACTACTATGTGCTCATATCCCCAATATGTAATAATGTAGATGATTTTACCCCTCTACCACATATCTATTACATGAAATAGTATAAGTCCTTTTATAGGTGGGCCATCATTGTCCAACACCATGAATACTACTACCATGCTCCTATATCTCCTACACTATTTTGTGTGTCTAATAAGAAATTGATACCACACTCTTATCTATAACCACAAATGAAGCTAACAAAATGGCTAAAAACTTCAATAGTCATAGAACCTTAGTATTAACAATCAATGTCAACAGTATATCATTATGGATCCATATGAAATTATTCCCTACAACCATAATACAGAAATATTATAAAGCTTTTTATATAACCCAAGCACATGTCTCTTCCTATAGTATGGTTGTCTACCCACAAATAAGTAGTTGTAAAATCTTGTACTCATCTTCTAGATTAATGATCAACTCCTTAGTCAGTACTAAAAAATTATAGGTATCTACATCTCATCTCTTACATAATATAGTCATCATGTGTTTATCATATGGAATAAGATCTAGGAATGCCACATGTCTCAAACCCACTCTCTCAAGTATAGCCATCTCAACATCTAACATGGGTAAACTTCATAGAGTATCCATCAGTCATCTAATCTAAAACTCTCTCATATGGGAATCAACCTACAAAATGAAAACCAAGTCATGCATCATCAATGCAAAATCAAAACCAAATAGATAACAACAAACATAAAAAACTAGTCAACAATGATCAACATTACAACTCAGGCCTATTGGACACTATCACTACATATATGATACTAGCACCACATCTTGGACACTAGCATTAAGTCTTGGATAATAGTGCCAAAATAAGGATAGTAGTGCCATTTTTACAAAATAAGACCTCAACTAATAGAATTTTTAGTAAAAATAGTAAAAAATACATTAAAAATGATAATAACATGAAATAATATGGGCTCTTTACTAGGGTAACATCCTCTTTAGCCTAGATCCATGCCTCCACCTCCTCGTAGTGGTTCAAACTATATCCTCATCTCCTTGACATATTTCTCTAACTTAGGCAAACAATTGATCTCAACTCAAATGCTTCATATGAATTGATAAAATAATCAAATAACTTATTTAAGTCACATTTATCAAATGCCACCTTATTAAGGTTGACCTTGCATTCCAATTTCACCAACTAATCCCAATTTCTTTCCAACATGATACATTGAGAACCATAACTCTAATTTATGAATTATTTCTTTCACTTGGGACTTGATATAAATGTGACACACCCTATATTGGTTAAACCAATATCCTATTAACTGTTAACTCTACAAAATTAGAAAAATGATATTACCATAATTAACTCAATATAAACAAAATATTTATCACCTTACTAATTTCAACAATAAACTCTGTCACAATCAATAATCTATTAAAACTTTAAAAACATCACACCCACCACTTAAAACTAGTACAATTGATCATTAACGCTTTTGGTTAGACACTCTCACCATAGTACTGTCTCTCTCACCAAAAATAGGGGAAAATACACATATTGCTTCAAACGTAGAGTTTCAGAAACACAAGTTTACACATATATTCATATATTCAAAATCATAGGTTCACATAGATATACAACATACTCAGATGTAGATTTAAACACACAAATTTACATAGATATTCAGATATTCAGATTCACAATTTCATAGAGATATATAATCTACTCAGATACAACTATTTAGATATACAATCTACCTAGATACATCTACATAGATATATAGTTTTGACTTAGATATATAGGTATAATAAAAAATAGATATATAGGTTCACATAAATACACATGTCTACTCAAATACAACTATTTAAATGTACTAGTTTACTCAAATATACAAATGTTCAAATACACACTTGCATTACTCAAATATCAATATTAGGGGACATGATGCTACACATCACATGCCCTTGATCTTTATTTTTAGATTATCAAGTTACACCCAATATCATCACTAGGATGTCACCATGTTTTCACTAATTTGGGTCATAATAACCTCTACAACAGTTGATCTATAACATTCCACTAGACCCAATTCACATACCTTGATTTAGTTTAGATATTATAGTGGGGGCAAGCAAGATTTATGTATACACACTTTTAGTTTACATACCTAAATTTAGTTTAGATATTATAGTGGGGTCAAATGAGCTTTTTTCTTCACACATTTAGTTTATGTACCTAGATTCAATTCATATACTGGAGTGAGGGAAAGTGAGCCTTGTTTATCCACACATTTAGTTTACATACTTAGATTCAGTATAAAAATCAAGATGGGGGAAAAATAGGGTTTGTATTCCTCATGATTTAGTACACCATTTAGATTCAATATAGAGGACATCCACATCATGGGGTTACTCTTCACATATTTTAATCTAGCTCTATCCATAGCTGAGAATTGGGCTAAGTCTAGAACACATCCACATAAGTAAGTACAGTTACACATTCCTCTTTTTCTTTTACTCTAGTACTTTTATTTCATTACACTACTAGATTAAAAGTGGGGAAAATGTAAACACCCTAATTTGGTCAAGCAACCATAAGTACTATGTATTTTGTTTCTCTTTCACATGAAGATCTTAGTGATGAATACAATCCTTATTCAGATGGTCATTTTGAGCCTTTTAATCTTTATTATGTCCTATTTTCCTTATTTATAGCATCCCTAGTGGTCATAAGTCACCTTATCCCAATCACAATGTCCCTTATCCTATATTGATTAGTTTTATCTCTACTTTAAAATTTAGGACACTAACACCATTTTCAGGATAGTAACATTATATTGACTGGTTGTCTAATTATGGCTCTAATGTCTGACATACATTTTTCCCATGTTTGTGTCCTAATCCTTTCTTGAGCCTTTTCTTATGTTTTTTATCCCTCTTTTACAACTTGTAATCCATAAAATAATGTCTTGTATTCAAATCAAATTTATTTCTATATAAAGATCCTCACAAATCATTTTACGTCTAGTACTTACTATTTTGGCACATAATTACATAAAATCAATCAATAACATAGCTCAATACTTTGCATACTTATCAACCATCACATTTAGACACTACATGCTTGATCAAAGAAAGGCCTAAGTAAAATTAATTCTATCATAATGTGCAAGTTGATTATGGATGTTCCCTAAGGGAGAACTACATATGATCTAATAACATTAGCATTGGGGTTAATATAGGCAATGACCAAGATAATAGGGGTTATGCTCTATGCAATCATAACATCCCATAAGCTAATTTTTCACTTCCTTTTTACATTTGATCTAGTTTTTTTTCATGTGTGTAGGTACTCATTAGGGTTTTAGAAGAGATCTATCTAAAACAATGACACAAGAGAGCCCCCAAATAACACAACCACCTCCATGACCTATAAAACCTCCTATAATTTCCCTAAAAATTTTAGACAATTCCTATAGGAGGGACACCAATGTTATAATTAGACACTAAAATGACATAATTCTACTATATTTATATTGGTGCTATTATCCAAGACCATATTTTGATAATGGTAAAAAAATGGAAGGTGTCTGTGTATTTCTCCATCTTGTTTCAATTCCCTAATATGTAGAAAATCTTATTTACTTCTAGATAAGTACTAATCTTCTCTCATTATTTTAGAAAATGTTAATTAAATCAGTCATTTCTAATTTTTATCCTAGATTAGCCTCATACTCATCCCTTTAATAACATAATATTTACACTAATTAAGTCCTAAATTTTTTAAAATACTGGTTGCTTATGATTTCATGCTTTCATTTTTCCACTTCTTTGAGTTTATTCCTTGCTTTTTATTGTCTTGAATTATAATGCTTGTTTGATCATTTTAATATGCTTCATTAATTATGGGTCCCATGCCTATGTTTTCCTATTTTGACTTTTGCATATGCCATTTTTTATTGTATTTATAAATTTGAACATGTGATTCTATGCTTTGAGGAGATTTGACTCAGTCATGTTTCTTTGATTGTGTGTCATTTGAATATGCCCACAATATGAAACCTCTTTAGACTATTACCTTTTATCTTGATTTTGAGGGATCTTGTGTGTGTCCTTTATTACTTATTGAGATTTTACTATTACTACCAAGATGTTTCCATGATTTAAACCATCCATGTTAGGACTTGATGTGATCACATACTATGTAACTCATTTTTTTTTCTACCTAGACATGTTACTCCTATATGCTACATGATCCATATACAATTATCTTATCCTTTTGAGGTAAGGTAACTAAAAATTTATACTTCCCCTTAATTGAAAATGAGGACAGGCATATAAGTGGGGTCATGTCATAAAGGTATTACTTTCACACTTTCATAGTTTTGAATTTTAGTAGGGGCATGCCAAAAAGGCATGACCTCCATACTTATTCAGTAATCAACATTTTTAGATTGTAGTGAAGGCATGTTATGGAAACATGTTATCCATGATTACACTATTTTTTAGGTTATTTAGATTAGGTGGGGTCATGTCATGGTAACATGTCCTCCACACTTGCGTAAAACTTCAAAATTGGTCAAATTTCATAGTTATCTGATTCATTACACATTTTGGAAACATTTTATACATTAGTACTATTGTTACACCCAAATTTTAGCTTAAGACATCTATGAGGTTTATATGTCATGAAAATGTCACCTTAAATTGTAAAATAAAAGTAAATTTCATATTTCAAATACTATTTTGGACTTCTATCATACCTATGATGGACTTGTATGGACCTTATTGAGCCAATCTACTATAGCAGTTGGTTCACCTTTTGGAAAGGTTGAGGTGATAAAATCACTCAATCTTACTAAGATTATAGGTTAGACTTGATTAAATCTTTTATTTTCACTATATATAAAGTTTGATTTTATTGGATCATCCACACATTAGGTTATAATAATGATTGGGTTTCATGATTAATATATGATCAATGGTCATGTGGTAACTCACTTTTTCACTAAGGTTAGGGGCATGTTATTCACCTATATATATATATATATATATATATATATATATATATATATATATATTTATATGCACTTATAGGTTTACAAATTGTCCTAATCTCAAATCTAAGAATTCATAAGAAAATATTTCTTCAAATCAAAATTCTAAAAGGCAAGATGGTTGTATCAATACACATGTACTCATAACCTTATTCTTTTTGCTTTCAATAATGTCAAATTCTTTAAATTTTAGATTTCATACACTAATTATATATAATAACATGATCTTGGTTACATGTCAGTCACTATAAAGGAACTCAAGTTGAATTCATGCAAAGTTAAGGTGTGTTATACTCACCTAGGTATGCATTTATTTCCTTTAAACTAGAAATTTAATTACTAAATTAAAAGAGGGGGAATGTAGACACTAAATATGAATAATATAACACCTCAATATTATACACTTAGAAATTACCTATCATGGTTTTACCCTTTAGTTCTAAGACTTCCTACTACCCAAATCCTCATGTTCACTATCTCTTTGTGCCAAATTACTTATTTAATAGTATGACCATTGTTATTCTGATGACTAGGCTGATAGCAATTAAGATAGTCAAATATATATTAATTCATATTAATCTCATGCAAAGAGATGAACATAATATGTAGACAAATTTTCCACACAATAATATATTTCACTCTAATTAATTCAACATGAGACATAATGTAAATATATAGGAATATTTCCTATAACCTATCCCCTATTTTCTCTCACCTATAAAACCTCTAGAATTCCTATAATAGTGAAAACCTAAATATGATATATTGATATAAGATATAATAATATATCTAACAACATAATATTCTAAATTGCCATATTAACCATACAATTATAACCAACATATTACTATTTACCTCACAGTAAATATCCCATGTAAAAATTATTCATAACATTCACCCCCCTAATGTTGACATGGTACAACATAACTCCTACTGTAATGTGTTGTATGGGCTTGCCTCATAATCTAAATCAAAGAAAGGTGTGTAAACTTCAAACTGGATGACTGTCTTGCTGCACATGACCACAACTATGTGAAGGAATGCATCCTGCATTTACTCTATGAAAATAATTCACTCAAAATTCCACTAGAAGATCATCTTCATAAATAAGGAAGGTAGTCAAAAGACCATTACACTAGTAAAATTTTATCTACCTTTTTACATTTGTGGATTTTTGGATCGACCACCAACCCTTTCTAAATCTATGATTGTTACAATAAACTTAGAGACACACTCTACAATATTTTCTACTAGGAGTTAAAATACCAAAATTTTATTTACATCTTTTTCACACCAAACTTGAATGCAAAGAAAAACACACATTGAATGTCACATTTGATCTTGTAAGAAATCAAATTTTTACTCGTAGCGACTATGTACAATCATGCCACTCAATCTTATAAAATAAAAAAGACTACCACTACCACTAGTAGTGTTCTTTAACTTTAGCTATCTTAGTTCTAAATGGAAAATGGGACATTTCTCTATGTTTCCCTACCACAATGTGAACATTTCCAAAAAATACACCGCATAATTGAAAATTAAATACACACCACACAAATGTGTCATCAAAATAAGTGAGCAGCCTCATTACTGATGACTAATGATAGGTCACAAGTCACCTCCATTCTCCTATGCCTTTGTCCTCCAATATGGCACTACTTAGATGATGTATCGATTAGCTCATAAAATTTTTAAGGGAAATCCCCCCCATAATGTGGACATCATGTACAAGAGAAAATGTGCTCGTAAGACAATTTTTTTAATTTTTACAATTTTTGACTATATAGGACTTTTGACAAAATGACTAACATAAAACATTAACACTTTCGACACATTTTAAAATTGATTCTAAACTTTTTAATCATAATGAATCAACTGTTGACACTTACAAAAAATTGACATAACCTATAAAACCTGTTAACATGATTATTAATTTTATTTTTATCATTTGACCCATCATATGGACTTTTGACATTATTTTATATTGAAAATATAATATTACTATAAAAATAACATGACTCACCATAATATTAAAATGACTCATTTTTTTTTAAGATATATAAAAAAAACTATTTTTTACCATAATAATATTCAATTTAATATTGGATAATTACTAACTTAAAAAATTATTACTAAAGACTAGATTGCATGTTAAAAAAAATAAAGACACTATATCAAACTCAAACCTAAAAAATATCATAATACTTTAGTGATCGACATAAACAAATACTATTACTAAAAAACTCTAAAACCTATTTTATAAAATGAATTAATGATACTTTAGATCATGCATAAAAATGCATGATGCAATAGAATAAATCAACATTTGGATTGAATGAGATGTGTGTTATGTATGGCGATAGAAGTAATAGGCATATTAGTACACTATGTTGATCTGATAGTAGGAATCTTGGTGTTTCATTAGCTTTAATGGTGTAGGATGGATTTTGAAACTTCTAGACTTGGATCTCAAGTTATTCGCTTCCACATGTATCTCTTAAATCTTAGTCATTTTAAAAGTTCATAAAATTAATCGACATTGAGCATCACCATTAGCATTGCTTGAATATAAAAATGTTAATAATTTAGATTTAATTTATATGTATTTTTCACCAATAGTTTCAATATGGAGATACACCAAACAACACTTAGTTTGTAGAACATTTAAGTTTGATGATGATCCACAAACAAGAAAATTCCAATACAAAATACTGAATGAAAGATGCACAAAATATTTCACTGAGCAACAAAATATAAAGTGTTGCACTTATTTTAATGTCTATGCATATATATTTCCACCTCATGCTTATAATACTTCATTGACTATTCTTTCATGTTAATGACTTCTAAGGGCATGTTCTCCTTTCCTTTTAACACAAAAATTAGAAACAAAAAATACAATAAAAGGATCAAATTATTTTATTCAACAAAATAAAATTATTTCCATTGATTGGGGCAAAAATAAAACAATGGATTGCCCCTATAGAATTATAAAGCCATCTCTAGATCTCACATGTTATGATACCAATGATAGGAATTTAGAGATCTAAATACAAATTAATTCAGATTAGTCTCATGCAAAGAGATGAACACAATATGCAGATAAATTTTCCACAATAATATATTTCACTCTAATTAATTCAACATGAGACATAATAAAAATATATAGGAATATTTACTATAACCTCTCTCCTATTTTATCTCACCTATAAAACCTCCAAAATTCTTATAATAGTGCAAACCTAAATACAATATATTGTTATAATATATAACAATATATCTAACAACATAATATTTTAAATTACCATATTAACCATATGGTTATAACCAACCTATTACTATTTACCACTTGGTAAATATCAACTGTTACTATTTATCTCATAGTAAATATCCCATGTAAACACTATCCATAACATAGGCCTTATATACTATGAAAAATACTATAAACTTGATTATTATCCCTATCTACAAGTTTTAGACCTATACCTATTTTCTATATTCCTAAACACTAGTGTCCCAATTAGATTCCTACATCGACACTAGTGTCCATGTTCAAACTAAGTGTTTAGTGCCCAAATTTCATCTAATTTTCAAATGAAACATATCCTAAAGGTTGGACTAAGTAATTCTAGTTTGATATATTTTCAAAAGGGGTTGGCATCTACACAATATCAACCCTCATTCATTCCTCACCTAATAACTCACAAGGAAACTTACCAAAAGAACTCAATCAAGCATTCAAGTGATAATTCTAACCTATTCATCCCTATTTACATATCAAACATAGGAGTAGTATCCCAATAGGTATAAATTACTTAAGTAACATCCCATGATCTTTATTTTCTATGTTATAAGCTAGGTCACTCTATGTCCTTGATTATCACAAATTACATCCTTATTGCACACATAAGCCAACATATAGGGGAGAAATACATAAATATGAGGCCCACTTTGAAGTATTATTTATGTACATAATACAAATTTATAGAACATTCCTTGAGGAATCTCAACATTATCTCCAATCACTCCAAGTCTATTTTTCCCATGTCACTCCAAGAGTGAGGAAGTTGGGGTTTGATCATTTGATAAAGAGAGACAACCTTTACATAATCTAAACACACTAGAATAAGAGTGACAAAAAAATTATAAGTCTCCAAGTGGTCGCATCTATATCCGGTCACTATTTCATACTTGACACCCAAATCTAACTCAGATACCAACATCAAGGTAATTGTCTATATTTAATGCAAGTATTTGAGGTCATATAATGCAAAATTCCAAAATCTAATGATTATTTCAATATCGTGATCTAGTCCACTTCCAACCTAATTTAACCTATATTTGTATATACATAATAAATTAGTTAAGTACTCTTGTTTTCAATTTATTAAAATATCAATCAATAATTATACTTTCTATTTTTGTCATATCTTAGTATTATAAATTTAGAATATTTTTCATTTGAATTTGTAAATTAATTGGCCTACTATAGATCTATTTAACACCCTTGTCATTATTCATTTATATATTATTAACCCTAAATGATCTCACACATAAATTTAATGTTAAATAATTAGAAACCCTAGATCAGGCTAGGTTTGCAAAGGAAAACTCAGAGGTCAGGTTCACCAAATGTTTATTCTTAAATTTAGAAAATAAAAGGTATTTAGCGTTAAGAATATAGAAATGATTAAGCATAAGGGTGATAAATGAATATATATTAAGAAAATTAATTTGAAAACTTAGATAAAAAATATTATGAATTTAAATACTAAGATATATCAAAAATAGAAATAATGACTATTGATTGATATTGAAATAAATTAAGAAATAAGACTAATTATCTAGCTTACTATGTGCATGTAGATATAGGCTAAAACAAGATGAAATATGACTAGATCAAGATCCTATAATGGTTGTTATATCCTAGAAATTTTCACAATGTAGCCTCAATTTCGTTCAACATATTTAGTAGTTTTGTTGATGCAAGCATCTGATATGGAAGCAAGTGTCCCATATAGAATACTAATTGGATATAAATGTGACCAATTAGAGCCTTCTAGGTTTTTTATTGCCTTTCTCTTGATATATACAAATTACCTACACAAGATATCACTTTTCTTTCAAATTATCAAACCCTAGATTCATCACCCTTAAAATGAGTGTGGAAAAAATGTGTTAGTTGGGTCATGATGTCGAATTGCACCAAGGATCCCTCTATCAATGGTCACTACCTACATAACCAATACTTCAAAGAGGGCCTCAAACTTATGTATTTAGACCTTACATGTTAGATTATATGTGCATAAGGATATGCTATGTGATAAATAAGTACATATAATGACTTAGCTTATAACTTGGTATACATGGCTCATGGGCTACTCCTTCAGTACTTCAAACCTATAGATAGACTACTCCTATGAATGATATGGAAATAGGAAAGAATAAGGTAGTTTTGCTCACTTGAATTATTTATTAATAATTATTTTTTTGATTTATATGTGAGAGGTATAGATTCTATAAATGATTCATGAATAAGAATTCATATTGTATATTTACCAATCCTTTAGGAAAATATCTAGCAATAAAGCACTAGGGATACTTTTCATTTATAAATTAGATGAATTTTTTGCACTGAACACTTATTTGGAAAATGGACACTATTACAAACCCTCAAGTTGTAATTATAATAATGTATTTATTTTTGACTTATTACTTTAAAATCATCCCACATAAACAACTTAACAACTTAACCAAAAAATAACTTATAATAACAACATTTATAAAATTCCAATATAAAAAACAGTATATATATATATATATATATATATATATATATATATATATATATATATATATATATATATATATATATATATATATATATATATATCTTATTACAACTCCAAGTAAGGTAAATACATTAGGACATAACTACGACTAGTCCCATAATATAATAACTACTACTCAAGTATATATAAATAGAATATAAATACATTTTTATTAGGCATTTAGTGTTAATATATAAATAGATACCAAGTCCTTTGAAGCTTGAGTCGAGCTAACTCATGTATCTCTAAAAAACAAGTGTGGCCTCCATGTAATAATACTATTTTGGGGAGGGAGATCATCATCTGAGTGCTTTTCCACACCAACCATAGACCAATGATCCCCTACACAATCCCCTATTAGGAAATAGCCCTCCCTTCATGGATAGGTAGATAGAATGGTGCAGGAATCCATATAACAAACAAGTACTCAAGTGTGTATGATTTCTAAAACTAAAACATGCAGTGTACCATAGAAAACCCATTATATTGCAAGATATCAAACTGACATGTAAATCAACCATACCAAAAGATAATCTCTCACTATACATTATCTAACCACAAGAATCATACTAATCACATCCTCTTAGAAATAATATCATATTACATGCTAAACATAAGAGTAACCAAAGTGTACATTTATTCCATCAACATATGAATGAATTATACATTATTATTTAACTCATACATGAAATTTTTCCTACATTTCATACCACTTGGGTTTGGTTCATATTGAACTATATATTCCCAAATACTACAATAATATCTATACAACTACAGCCCATGATATCACATATTATCATAGTCTAGTGTTCGATAACATAACTACTAGTTTTCTCATAAATAGATAAACAAAGTAGTCAAGAATACTTGAAATCATAAGCTATTTTTAAGCAAGTGTATATAACAAAAAAAATCATACAAACACATAAAATTCTCACCTAACATTCATTTACACTCACAATCTTGTATGCATACATAAATAAAGCCTTACCAACTAATACAAAACATACTGCTCAACATGCATAACTTTACATAGGTGTGGGTCTAGACATAGCAATTTTAGTATGTACCATTTAGGTAAACATAATTTATATACAATAGTATTATATGATATCCCATACTATCATATTTCATAACTATATATATAAACCCAACTCATGATTTCAAGAATCGACTGTCCCACATACAATATAATAGTCAAATAAGTACAAGATTATACTACTCAGGTATACCCTAGATTTTTACTGCATACCAATAATTAGAATAAACATAATATATATTCACACAACCTAATGCATTATTTTATGCTATAATAGTTTAATTATTTTTACATATAAATACTTTCATAATATGTATTATACAAAGCTTTTCAGAACTACTAGCATATATATGTACTAATAGTTAGTTATAACACAAATCAAGGTTTTATAAGATTGTAAACAATATTTTAATGAACCTTTAAGATATAACCTGAGTATTATATCCAAATATACTTTTCTAGAATCAAGATCCATTATCGATAATCATAGTTATCTCTTACATAGAGTAAAATAACATCAATTTTAAAACCATCACATAAGGCATTCATAAGTTCTTTTTATGTGTCTTAACTCAACATAATCTAGGCTCATGAATTTAATTCTATAAGCTAGATAAAATACATACAACCTTTAAAAATAACTACTAACACACATTATCCATCAAAATCATGAATGAACCTTATTTATTGATTTATTTCACAACCATTATCTATGACAAACTAGCAAATCTACCAGATGGGTATTATGCAAGTCATTAATGATTTTATTTAAAAACTTAGTGTTTATTTATGCATGACTAAGTGAAACACTATGTTATACACTCAATGAATATATATAAAATGTTTAAATATAAACTCATCGTTATATTTATTATACACTTATTTCTTAAATGCAATTTTACTCCACCATGTAACTTGGGCAATGAATTTGGCTCAAATAACCATATGAAAATTTGAGACAAAATAAAGTTTCAACATACATTCAATCTTGCATTAAATAGAAACATATTTTATTTTTATTAAAAATGCTTAGCATTTAGAAAGTATATGAATCCAAATATAATCACACTCATTATTTAAAATGCAACTCTATCTATTAATGCAACTCTATTCATTTCATGATAGGGAAATTTGAGGTAAAATAAAGTTAAACCCAACATTTAACAAAAGACTCAACATAATAGATACTCAATAATTCAAATGATTAGACTCAACATTGATTATTTTTACTTAGCTTTTAAATAATTATACCCATCATTGAATATAAAACACAATGCTTTGACAAATGACATCAACATTGAATATAAAACATAACACTTTAATAAATGACATCAATGTTGAATTTACAATAAAAAATATAGTTTATATAACTTGGCATTTTATTAATGACCTGGCATCACATTATATTGTCATGGTATTTTATTATATTGACAAGTCATTTTAGTAAATTGACAATACATTACATAATTATATATTCAACATACTAGTGTTACAATATTATAACTCATTGTTTCATATTATTTACTCAGTATTTTATAATATATATTTATGGTAATTTAATAATATTTACTCAACATTGCTATTATTGGCTTAAAAAATCAACCAAAATGGTTTAACATACAATCTAAAAGACTAGTTCCTAGTTCTTATAACATATTTAAGATATATCTGTGCACATTCTCATCTTAGTAATCCATACACAACTTAAGAAACTATGCATAGGATATAAAATTATTTGGGATTGATCATATCTTTGTTTTTGATAACATCTAAATGTACAAATCTTAATATTTTGGCCATGCCTTCTATAGATAACTGATGTTTTGGAGGAGGATAGGTATTCAATAACTACAATTGATTTTGAAAGATAATATTATTGGTCATATTTCTTAAATAATATCACTCTAACATAGAGCTCACTTGTGGATGGGAAACATTATGTGGAGATATTTTAATCTACTGGGGAAGAAAGTATTGAGCTCACTTATCCACAAAGCTACGCACACCAATGGGAAAAAACCCATAGTGTTAAATGTAAGGGAAACATGTCACATGCACCTATACCTAGTTTGAGAGCAACCCTTAGCTTCCCAAGCCCTTTGAAATGCCTTTACACATAATGGTCATGGACATAACCTTAAAAACTTAGTGTATTTTATAAATAAAAGATGTAGGTCTATTCAAAATTCAACTACCCCTATGGATTTAAACATAAGATATAAAAATAAAATTCAATCTCAAATATATAAAACATAATATATAATGAATAAGATACATCCCATAAGGAAAAATACTCAGTTCAACATAGTGTAAATAGTTTGAACCAATATCAACACAAAATGAACTTTCAGACTTATTGAAATATCTCTGTATCCTATCACAAATCATTGATTTGAAAGTGATTTCATTTTATGTTCATGACTATGCGTATCTCAAGGTAAGGATTTATATAATTGAAACATAAAAACCCAAAAACATATTCCCCATTTGGTGGTCACATCACACATGAAATTTCAATAGAATACCAACCTAAATAATTTACTCTATGCTAAAATGATCCTCCTCCTTAGCTTGATATCCTCTCTATTCCCCAAATATCCTACACTCCTTCATGTCTCTGAGTATCCAGGTATATCTTTCTAATTTTAAGAGGCTTTATTTATAAAACTAAAACTCTATCTAAATGTTGTGCCACATCTCTTGCATTAAATATTTCTCTTAGTATTCTATCCATACATAACATTCTTTTATTTTAAATTAATTTTAAATTTTAATAAATTAAATTTATTAATTAGTATTAAATATTTTAATTTGTTTAATAAGAAGGTTTTATCAAGATATCTAAAATAATAGACTAAGTTTATTAATATTAAATAAAGATAACTAAATTTATCTTTCAATGCAATCTCATGCATGCTTAAAAATGACTAAATTTAGATCAACTTACTCTTAAATTAGTATTTTAGGATTAGTTCAACTTATTGAAAATAATTAAAATAAAGGTAGTTATTTATCAAATAGATAATTAAATATCTAATAGTTTCCAAAAGTAAGATAACTGTATAATTGATTTACCAATCATATGTAGCAATTAAATATTTATTTCTTGATTTATTCTAAAAAATCAAGATAATTAATTAAATAAATTTAATCTATATCATGAACTAAATCTACATAGAAATATAATCATAATGATATTTTTTTAATTACACACTAACATCTAAAACATGTTATGCATATAAAATTTAAAATTTAATGTGCGTGTGTGTAGGGTTAGTAAAAATTTCCTCTGTCATTACTCATTCATCCCATCTATCCCTTCCTCTCCGATGATGCTCTCCCTCATCAAGATCTAAGGGTAGGATAAATCTTGCATACACCTTGCAACAAGTAGGTAGTTAGTCTGAGTCATCATATATATCAACCAATCATGTATAACTAACAATTATAAATCCTCAATGTTTAGAATAATAAAATATAATTGACACATCATGTATATTAATCAACAATTTCACTGTCTCATTATAGAATATGTCAAAAAATTCAAACCAAAGAAATACTAATCAATTATTAACCATATTAATCCATGGATTCAAAGGTTATAATTCATAGGGTTAAATAAGGATGTGACATCCTACCCCCTAAAATTGGTCATTACCCCAATGAATCTTATTCAAACAAAAGTTATAATTAAAAAAAAAGTTTAATAACATAAAAACATAGTATCAATTATCATATCATGTAAATAAATGCAAATGTTATTTGAAGAACTCATCATAGTTCTCTCATTTAACACTATTCTTAGATTATATATCCCCCAAGACCCTACTTGATGACATTTCCTATTATTCAAAAAAAGTCTTTTAAATGTCACTTAAGCTAATTGGTTCTATCATGACTACCCTGGGGTCCATAACCACAAGATAAGCCTATAATAACTTGGTAAAAGTTTTAGTGACTTCCCCAAAAACACATGAGATCATCATAAAAGTCAAAACAAATGAAAAAGGAGAGTTACACAAAACCTTCCAACCCCCTATGTACATATCTCTAATATAAAGAATGTGTTTCTCATAATGGAGAAAAATATTTAGGGAAAATGGCAAGAATGATGTGTATATGTTTATACTATTGCTACTCTGAATAACTTGAGATAAGTATAACATGTCAATACTATCACTACTTAATCAGATATTTGAACAAGTATGATGATAAATAAGAATTGGTAATAATATATAAAAATTAATGGAATTCCCATCCACATGGAAAACCCATCGATAGTATACATACATATGGCTATCTAATTGAATTTTACAAGTCCTACCTATCAAATCTTGGATTTTATAAGTTCATCTATTAGTTCCAACTCAGTACCAATAATTTAAGTTAATGTGAGGCTAAGTAGGATACCATCCTATCACTTAGAACTCATGTTCCTAATTCACCACTCTTCCCTTAGGTCTTGATAACTTGTTGATTTCCATAAAGTGCACAAGCAAATCTATTATAGAAAAGGGGGTTTAAATCCATCAATTCATCAAGTCAGGTGCTCATTCAATTGTTTGAGTTAGTTCTAGACTTATTAAAAATAATAAAAAATGAGGTATATTCTCATATATCTCGACATTTATCATTTGACTATGATGGCATCAATTCACATAAGGTAAAATCCTTATGTGCTCACTTGAATCACAATAGAGAAAGAACTGGGGCCCACATTGGGCTAGTTGTGCCATGGTGCAAGTTTTAACTTATATGACTTGGTCATTCAAAGAAGGATTTGTGGTAGATTTATGGACATAACCTTTTTTGGGCTAAGCTTGATGGTCTATGGGTGCAATCCTATTTTAGGGAAATAGTTTTGGTCATAAGCACATAAGCCTTTATTTCACCAAGTTTAGCATCATTTCAAACACTTTGAGGAGTCAAGGAAATGCCTTAGATCAATTTTTCATGTTTTAGATATCAATTAATGTCAAGGGTATCAAATCTTGACATCATGACTCTATTTACACATAGGCTATTTCATAAAGTATGCTGACATCTTCACTTAGCAAAGAGATGCCATTAAGAACCTAGACCAAGACTTTGCTCATTCATACATTCATATATTGAAATTATACCATTATAAATATTCCATTCATTGTGCATTAAAAGGACATTAAATAGATACATAATTAGATTGAAATCAAGTATATGCATCACCATTCTTAATTAATCAAAGTTTAAATATGGAGCATAGTCTATGACACATAAAAACTAAGTATATGCCTAAATGACTTAGTCACCCAATGGTTTATAAGCAAGCTTGGGTGATACAATTGGATCCTTAATGACATCCAATACTAATGGTGTCCATAATCATGCAAAACCAATTTTCTAGAGCTTCACTACATCAAATCACCTCTCCTCACTCATTAGTTCAAGTTTGTTATTATACACCATAGGAATACCTTATGCTAGGGTGGAGTTACACATACTACATGCTAAGATGGATATTTTAGAAATCATTCCACTAGCTCCATTACCTTTCACCCTTCATGTTATAGTTTCCACATGTATCCCATTCTTGAAGATGCCAAAGAAATCATTGATTTGGTTAGTCACCTACTAGCTGGCACAAGGTGTGCATTGATTCCTCTAAATGGTGCAAAAGATACCAAAATATAAATAATAATTAAAGTGATTGAATCATGCCAAGATGTATATAGAGTCAGAAAAAATCCATTACTTAATAAAATAGGCACCCAAAATTACCCCATATAAAACTGTTAGTCCATCCTCATACTAGGCTGCCAAAGCCTTCAACATGCAAAGTGCGAGCATGCTCACCTTAAGTTTGGCACTAAAGTCCTCAAATACCTTGATATAAATCTTATTTTCCTTATTGGAACTATCTATTTTCATGGAGGTAGTGCTAAGAATGAGGACATCTATCTCCTCCATCTCTTTTCCAAAGGATTCAAGATTTGTCTTAGTTTTTGTCACTCCTTCATCAAGGATTGCTCCTTATTTACAAGCTTTAGTTTAAAAGGCACATAAGAGTGATTCCAAGTTATACTCTTGGTATTTTATCTATGTGCTTAGTACATTAACCCTACCCATTATCTATATGTTCTTCACCTTAAACATAGAGTACACCTGCACAATCATAACTTCTCTCCCCCCCTTTACATGTTTAAGGTGCATTTATGTGACTGATTCTTGGTTAGAAAATTTTATGAAGATGGCATTGGTTACATCTGTGCCTTCTTAAAGTTTTTCAAAAAGGTATTCCACCTCTTCAAGCTTGGTAGCTAGCTCCTTTTATATAACAGTGCATGGGTCTTCTTCTTCTTCTTTTAACACCAGCTCTGGTATTATCCTTGGGAGAATTTGCTCCATTAGAAAACATAATTTATCAACCTCTAAGAGGTTTGATGTATCAACACCAACCAAAAGGGATGGTTTAGTTGTATATATATTCTTGCATAGCTATTTTAGGTTGAACTTCATGGCTTGTGCTTCATCTTTGACATCCTTACAACTTTTTTCCATTTCTTTGGTTTACCATCATGGATGATGTTCTTTCATGTAAATTTAGTGGCCATCCAAATGAGTTCATTTGTAGAACTAACTAGGTTCATAGCATGGGGATTTATGATAAGAGAGTCATGCCCTTCTTTAGTTTCATCCATGCCTAATATGGCCTTTTGAGGTACATCAAAGATAGGCTCATCCATATAGCTATCAAATGAAAATGCAAGTTATTTACATATCCTATCTATGGTGTATTCAAGGAACATGTATTCAAACATATAGAACTCATCCTCCATCCATACCTTCTACACTTTTTCCATTATGATCAACTTCATGCCTTCTTCTTCAATGATGGCTTACTCCATTTTCTCTTCTTCCCCCTCACTAGTGCCAACACTTTCTTCAGTGCTTTCCTTAGAGGTCTCTTCTTCCTATTCCTAAAGGGGTTATTATTAGGAATTTTCCTCTTTGTATACTTATTATTCATAGGGTTTCTCAGTTTTAACCTCTAGGTGTATTCCATTAGCACTAGCTTCTCCCTCCTTTCCTTTAGAAACCCCTTCACTACTTGGGCATGCTTATTGTTTAGATTTATCTACTTTACTAGTGGGGCTGCTAGGCGCATTCTTTAATTTTTACATAGTTGGCTCCACAATTTTCAGAACCTCATTTGGTTTCTTATCTTTTTGGGTCTTTACTTATTTGGTCACCTTCCTTTTCTTTGCCTTCTCTTCCTCAACCTTTTCCTATTTAGCCTCAATTCTCTCGATGTCTACTTGAGTCATGGTAGCATCCTTTATATCCTTCATATTCTTCTCTAGAACTAACACCATCTCAATTTATTCCTCTTTGTGTCCCATTTTATTCCATAACCTTATCTTTTCCTCAATTTATAGAGGTTGTGTGGAAGGATCTTTAGATAAGGCACTGGGTGGATTCTTCATTTCTTTAAGCATGGTGTTAGTTCCACCTTGGAGGGCCTTATGAACTTCTTTGGCACTAGAATCCTCTCCCACTTATTTTTCAATGTAGACTTTGGTTCCTTCTTCTTTTGCCTCCTCCTTTGTCTCTTCCTCCCTTCCTCACACATGGACCTCTTCTACCTCCATTTTTTCTAGGGTTGTTGTTGAGAGTGCAATGGGTCCCTTGGACTTTTTCTTTTTTTACTTCTTACTAGATCAAGTAGTTTCTAGTGTGAAGGTCACATGCTTCTTCTTTGGAACTAAAGGAGTTGATTCTTTGTTGGATGCAACCCTCAACCTGTTGTGCTCCTAAATTTAATCAAGTGTCTCTCCCCACTTTTTTTGGGGAGACTTATTCTATGTTGTTGTCATTGGATTCCCATCATCATTGATCTAGAGGGGGAGGTCATCTTCTTTCCTAGGGTCTATACCCTTATTTCATGTCTTCATCTCATAATATAAATTAAAGATACACACTATGATAATTTATCTTTAGAGGAGATGGAGGTCTATTAAATCAAGTCATACACCTCATCCTTTATGTCTTTTCCTCCTAGGTGCACATATTAGTGCCTCAACGTACTCCTTTCTAGATCCACAACCTTCACTAGGATGTCTAGCTACTACATATTAGGTATCCTTCTTAACACCTTCCTAAAGTATTTAATGGAAAATTTGGAAGGGATTTTAAGATAGTTGGATAGGTTACCATCTATGAGCACCAAGTGCACTACACTAAAATGTTACATGATGGTAAAGGTCACCATTCCAAACATGTGCTAGGGGAACTCCTACAAGATGTGCCATTCTATCCCAAATTCCTAAATTTATTGAGCACATCACTAAAGAATCATGTCTTATATTTTTGGGAAAAGTACGATGGGTAGGTAAATACCTATTACTTTAGTGCCAAGGAGTTCTTATATACTAGGAAGACATAAAGATTATATTCATCACCATTGGGCATGCAAATATCCTCTATTATAATTAATATCAATATCGACCCCCACCTAAAAGTCTCTCACACCTTGTGACATTCTAACACATTCTTTACCATCTCCTCTGTAATTAATTTTAAAATGATAAATTTGACCCTTTGCACCATGTGATAAGTGATGCATAAGTAGGCCTTGTTGATATCCATCCATATTTTACTGAGGTATAGTTTGGAACCCAAGAGGCATACCAAAACCCTCATATCAGGGTCTTTTATGCCATTTATTAGGAATATGAATCCTCCCTTATAATAATTAAGGACTTTTACAACCCTCTCTACTTTTGCATCATTATTCATGATCTGGTAGATGTCTACACCTGAATCTAAGAGTCCAATGATTCTATTGATTAGGTGCATTGATATTTGCATGAACCTCCCTATGAAGTAGAAGTGGTCTCCATAGATTACGAGATGAGGAACTATATGAAATTTATCTAGCTTACCAAAACATGGTAACTGATATAGTTGGGTTGTGCTAGTGGTCTCAAGCCTATCTTGGATAGAGACATCAAATAATATCATGCCTACCTCTATCTTTGATCCTATGTCAACCACCCAGTCTTGGTTGAGCTCTTGTGCATTAATCAACATATGATGGTTGTATTATTTCAACCTAAAAGTGTGTGTGAAAGATAACTAAGTCTCTGCTACTAAGAACTCAAGGGGAAACTACATTTATTTGTAGGACATATTAGCAAGCATCTTAAAGTTAACCTCAGTGATGCTAACCCCTTCAAATAGATGTGCCTTATTCTTCATAGAAGTTAGTTTTTCACTTCCTTTTCTTAATACACTTATTTTCAAGTGCACTTCCAATCCTTTGTGAATTTATTGCACTTTTCATCTCTTTCCTTATCCAACCCTACCCCATATAAATTCTTGCATTGGTCCTCCAGTACTTCATTCTCCTATTTTAATCACTAGTGTATGAGTATATTATACACATCTTTTTTCTCTCATTAATAGTAGCATTTTATGCACATCCATTTGTTACTTGGTACTCATATTTTTTGAAGTCTATTAAACTCCACATGCCCAAAAACTTAGGTGATTAGCCTTAGGCACTTACAAATCACCTATGTTATATTCACTCAACTAGAGTTATGCATGTAAGAGCTAGAACGTTATCTTATGAGATTGAAATCACATCGCTAATTCATCCATTATAAACATAATACAATACAAAAAAAAACATAAGGAAATGTTTGTCTTGCACCAAACTTGTTTTTGGTTATCACAACATAACTGACTTTTGACCAGGAAGTTGGTTTTTTAATGGCATAAAAACCAATTTATTACATAAAAGGCTTCAATTATTTTGCATTAAAATGCCTATGGATAATTTCACCTTACAATGTGCACATATTCCATGTGCCAATCTCTAATATGTTATGGATGACATAAGGGCCCATCCACCTAATATATAACTTACCTAGGTGATTGAGGTACTTGGAATTATAGAGTAATACCAATACTCCTTCAATAAGTAGCTTGTGTTAAATATGCCTACCATGCCATAACTTATGGTACACCTTTTCTATCTATTGGATCCATCTTGTTTAGGTGCACATCTCATCTAATCACTCCAATTATTCTAGCTGTGCACTCAAGTAATCTTGGTTATTTAAATGAATAATGAACACAATGCATAATGAGGGCACTATGAAATCCATGGGTAAAATATCCTTTATAACAAACACCAGTTCAAATGGTGTAGTCTTGTTAATGTGCTTATAAGTCATGTGATATGCCCATAGTACTACTAACAAATGATCATCATAGTCTTTACGACCAACATCACATATCTTAGTGAGGCACATCCCTAATAATTTTTCGAATGCCTTAGCTATGCCATTTACTTGGGGATGATAAAGGGTTATATTATGGTGCACCATGTATTTAGTTAGTATGATATTCATGGTTTCATTGATGAAGTGTGTACTTTTATCACTAGTTAAAATTGAGTTGACACCCATAGTGATTTATGATGTTTTTATAGATAAAACTTGTGTTGGTAGTGGTTTTGTAGTCTTTTGTTGGCACGGCCTTGAACTACTTGGTGAAATAGTTTGTGGCCACTATAATATATCTTGTGCTTATGCACCTTACTATGGGAGTGATCAACCCAACAAATTTAATGGCCATTTTTTTGAATGGTGCTTGGGAAAGAATGGGAATGATATGCATCTCATCCCAATAGTTGGGATTTCCTATGCACTGGAAAATTTCACATGCCTTAGTGTAATGTTTTACATCCTAGAATAGACTTAGACACCACAAGCCTGATTGTAGAAATTTACATTTTGTTATGTCTCTAGTGTCATGGCCTCGTGTTATACCCTCATGCACTTCAATTAAGATAGAGTCTCTTTCATGTGTTAAGACACATCAACATAGGAATTCATCTAGGCTCAATTTGTATATTTCCCCACTAATGAGCTAAAAGGGGGTCACATGAACTATGAACTTCTTATTTTATCTAGTTTTCATAATTTGGGGTGTGGACATAGATGTTATAAAAGTGGTGATATCTACCAAGTCCTCAAGGATGTGTTGGAATTTATAGAGTTTCATGTATATCATGTCATCCTCAATAGGCATTGCTACATCACAAAAATTGATGTAGGCTAAATGGTCTAGGACTGAGTTATATTTTATAGGCTTGATAATAACTAAAAATTGAAATTCTTGGAATAGAACTATCCATCTAAAAATGTACCCATGGAAAATGGGCTTGTTCATGAGGTACTTAAGTGCCTTGTGATAAGTGAAGAATATTAATGGGGTCACCAACAAGTATTGCCTATATTTTTTAGGTCATAAACCATGGAAAGGACCTCACACTCGATTATTGTATAGTTTTGATATATTTCAGTTAGTTTCTTGCTTGTGAAGGAGATGTGATGATCCATTTTGAATTGATTGAGTTGCACCAAAATGGCACAAATTATAGAGATAAATGCATTGACATAGACATGGAATGGAGTTGTCTAGTTGGGAAATTATAAAATAGGCACATAATCTAACTTGAGCTTCAAATTTTTAAAGGCATCTTCTTGTGTTATTCCCTAATAGAATGGGCCATCCTTGTGCATGATATCCTCTAGTAGTGACATAATCCTTGCATATCTCCTTATGAAATTTATATAGTATCCATAATGGCAAAGAAAGCTGTGAACATATTTTTACATGGAAAGGGTCTCGAGATATAAGATAATTATGATATTCATGGGATTGATGAGTAGACCATTTTTATAGATGATGTACCCCTGTAAGGTGCTAAAAAGTGTCACAAAGATGCATTTTTTGAGGTTCAAGGATATCTAAAATTGCCTATACCTTTCAAACATGAGGCACCAGTTTTCATAATGGTATTTCGCTAGCCCATACATAGTCTAATCATCTAGGTACACTTAGATGAAATTGTGAATGAAGTCTTTAAATGTGGTGATTACCACTCTAGAGAATATTGATGACACATTATTGAGTCAGAAAGGCATCACATTATATGTTAAACAACCCCATTTTTTTAAATTTTATTTTAGGTTTGTCCTCCTCTTTAATCTAGACTTGATGGTGTCATAAGAATCCATTAGTAAAAGTGTATATTTTACATCATGTGATGTCATCCAAGATTTCATCGGTGAATGGAATTGGGAATGGGTCATTGATGTTAGTAGTATTCAACAGTCTATAATAAATGTAAATATGTATGAGCCTATATTTATTGATTCTAATAACCATTGGGTTCACCCATTCAAATTTTTGCATAGGGCAGATGATACCTATGCCTAACATTTTATCAATCTCCATTTAAACCTTGGCATACAGATTGGGGTTCATTATGTAAGGGTAATTCTTAATAGGTCTTGCACCATTGACTAGATTTAAACTCATTTTACCAAGGGATGGGTGGGTTCCCTTCATGTCTTAGTAATTTTGAGTGAACAAGTCTTGGATCTATTCTAGGAGATCCATAATTCATACTATCTCTATGTTAGACTAGTATGCACCCAAAGTAGCCATCTTTGGTTCCCCTTCTAAGCTAATGTCTACCTTGGTAGTTTTGATTAGAGTGTGGTAGGGTCCATTCTTCTCTTGAAGTGAGTCCTAAAATTTCCTACTTCCCTTTGTTGTTTTTATGAAAAGATGAGTAGGTTTTTCCTCATTAGGGGTGGTATCCTCCACTTGGTGCATAAGCTTCCTTTTACCTACCAAGCTTGTCTAGTTTCATGCCTTCCTCTTCTTTACTCAAGTCATTATTGAGAACTTATTACTTAAATAAATTTGGGAGAGTCAACCCCTTTTCCCTAAAAATTTCTTTTAGGCACTCCTTTAGGATTGTACTATCCTCAAACACTGCCCTATTAACTATTTGCAATGGCTCAATTAATTCTAGTTTCTATGAATAAAAGGGGAATGTGTGCATGAACCTATCCTTAAGGACTTCCTAATTGGATATCTCATTGGGAATATCATTTATAATGTATAATTCACATGTCTATGTCTTCAAGGTCTTATAAAAGGCATGCATCTATAGGTTCATAGGGGTGTTCTTATTGTAGATAGTCCATGCTTCTTCACACAAGTGTACATGTGCTACAATGTCAAAATCATCAAAGTAAGTAGAGATGTCCTATTCCTCATTTATTTTCCCAAATCTACTGTAGATGGTTGATTTTAAATCTTGACAAGTTGGTAAACTAGGACTTTGCACTACCCACTAATGAATGGAAATTATCCTCAAAGTATACACTAGTGAACCCATTCTATCTACCTCCTTTGAGTTGCATGATTAGAGGTTATGGACATACTCTTCCATAGGATTACTTCCTTCATATCTTGAGAGTGTTGTAATTTTATCTTTGCTCACATAAAACACTCTATTTCCCTACTTATTGTAAGAGACCAATCTTTTCAAAGTGGAATTAATTTAGACCTAGCCAGTCTTCATAAGTTTTAGAACGTTTGCATGAAATAAAAGACACCTCTAAATAATGGTTTCATAAGCTTATTTGACCCATAAGTTGTAAGAAACATTTATTGTGTTTGAGCCTAGCTATCCATCTTCCTAAGAAAACACTCCTTGATCATTGGGGTTGAGAGTCTCGATGCCTTGCATCATGATGTTATTTATATGGTTGATCTCATCCTCAAGATCAACAATCTCAACATAAGGTGATATTTGGTCATTTGAGAGGGTGATTACTACCCTCTCCTTGAAATTTTCAAAGGTCATATAGCACATTTTAAAGTGCATATATACATTATTTACATAACACCATGGCCTTCCTATAAGCATTAGATAATTATCTTATTTTCCCAATTTGATCACTTCAAAGTCAACACAGAACTTGATGCATATGATATCTACAATGATGCTCTTTATAACTATGATTTGATACACTTGGGTCTTATTGACCATAAAAAACACATAAGGGGAAGGCCTCAAGGCTGGCCTCCCCATCTTCTCTCATGTATTCTTGGCCAAGATATTGACCTTGATGCCTATGTCTACAAGGAAATCACATAAAGACCATCCATCAATGATGGAATTCAAAAGGAGTTCTTGGTCTTACTCCACCTTCTATATATGCTTCACTTCTCTTGCCCTTTTTATGTGTGGTATCACAAATTAAATTGTATTTTTCCTTTCATGTTCCAAAATCAACTTCTTCAATAGCGGCAACATTCTTTCCATCTATAGGAGGCATATGATCTCTATTAGTTCTTGTATCTTAGCCTCTTAGCTATCTTGTTTATTGGGGAAGGTGGTGCCCTATTCCTATAGGTCTCATGCTAGTTAGAGATCCCCTTGTAGGTTTTAAATGACACTCATGGCTTATTGTAATGCATCTTTCTTATGTGTAGGGTTTGGGTAAGGTGAAATTTTGGGTTCAAGCCATGTGATGTGTTGAATATGACTCTATTCTCCATATTCCAAGCATAAATTAGGTGTTAGTGAAATTGGTAGCTTGGTGATGAATTCACTATGAGTAGTTGCCTTCACCTTGACTATTTTTATGTTGGTCGATTTCACCTTCAGAGTCTACTTCTCTACTTTTGGTTCATGGCTGGTCATTCTTACACCCTTGTATGCACCAGGCCTACCTTAGGTCAACTTATTATATAATTTAGGGCATTCCTCAAACTTATGGGTTCCTCAATAATACAAACATGTTGGATGTGTAGGGAAGTCACACTGATAGTGTTCTATGAAATCATACTTATAACATGATTAGGGTGGGAACCTTCCATCTTCTCATCTTCCACCTCACTCTATGGTACCTCTTTGTATTCCATATCTCACATTATTTTGTCCATAACCCTCATTATAATGATTATATTTCCCTCTAAAAACTATTGCTACCTATCATGTGCCTCTCTTGATATTTTTGCACATCTCATTAATTACTTGACAATCAGTTCATGTATGAGTATAGGCATCACGTAAATGGAAATAGATGGTTGTGTTAATCTGACTAGCATATTACAACAAAGGACAATTGTGAAGATCATGCACCTCATGAAAAACCTCATAGATTATAATTAATGTGTGCACATTCTTGTGAGGATAATTATTCCTATTATGTCCTATTTTGTAGTCGGTGTACCATAACCCACTTCAATCATTTTGTGTTGAACTAGTAGTAAGATTTTATAGTTGGGAGGACATGGATACAACCTAGACCTCCATGAATGGGATGATACCAATATCAATGGTTCCAATTGACTCATCCTTGAGCATGGCTTCAAGCACTTTATGGGGGTCTATAAATGCCTTCATAGAGAGTGTTATTCTAAATGGCACTAGAAACCCTCCAATAAACCATTGTGTATGATGGGAGGGGTGAAGGTCATAGGAAATCTTATAAAGGAGAGTCTTGAAACTTTCATCATATAGGCACATGCTCTCTAAGAGTCCTTGGTTAATCTCCTTGAGCACCATGATGCTCTTTTATTTAAATTCTAGTATGTCAAATTCTTTCAGGAATGCTTCTTTCAAAGTGTCATAGTCAACCATAGTCTGATTAGGATAAAATTTCCTATACCAAGTATGGGCATAGTCTAATAGAGTTATCATGAAATAGGTTTATTTTCACTTTGATTAGGTGATCCCCAATTTGTAATGTTGTATTTCATAATTTATCACATGTTCTATGGCATTCTTTGTACCATAGCATTCTATCAAGTGCATCGACATCTCATAGTATATTTGTTGTCAGGGTAAAAATGGAATCTAAGACATTTGTCCCCTTGACATCTATGTGGGTGGTGGCCTTTTAATTTATCCATCCATTGGGTTAGGCATTTCCCCCATTTTTATTTCTATCACCAAAGATGATGATGGCATTGTACTACTAACTTGTGGTATCAATCCACTTACTATAGTTTGTTGCCTAGTCTACATAGCTGACATTGGCTAAGCTGGTATGATTACACTCACATTATATTTTGGAAAGCTAGTGTCCAATGGTCTATAGGTACCCTTTCTTAGCTCCTTGTAAGGTATAACTTTTTCAATCATAAAAGTATACTTCAAATCTATAAAACATCCAAAATCTATGTTAACAATAGGGTTATTTATCACTCTTCTTTCTTCATGTATGGGATCTAATACATAAAATTTCACCACATGTTCAAAAAGGGTAGGTGCATCCAACATATCTTCACTTATCAAATTTTGTAGGAACCTAGTGTACTCCACACCCATTAATTGTTGAGTTCGATCTGTGGCTTCATTGTTTCTCTCCTCCTTACACTATTGTAATTTAAGAGATTCCTCCCTATGCCCTTCCTACTTGCTATGGGTTCTCTCATCACTTCTAGGTTCTAGATCTTCCATCAGCCTATGCCTTCTCTTATTATTAGTCTATCTCTTAAGATCTTGGGTGTCAATATTATCATCCCCTTTCATTACACTTCACATACACATTCCCTTCTCCCCGTTGGTACTGCTCATATGTGAAATGAATTTATCCTTCCATTCTTAAAGTTTTAAATCCATAATCCATCATTAGTTTCTTGAGTTCTACATCAAACTCTTTCAAGATGTGCCTTTGGGTTCACACAAAAATTGATACTCTACTTCTTCAGGGCAAGAGTATGTCAAAATAATGAACTTAAGCATGTAAATGTTTAACACTCCTTGCCACCATTTGTCTACTCATCTAGTCCAATTGGTGTCTAGAGTCTCAAGTCTCTCTAATTTATCTTTTATCCACTCAAGGCACTATCTATAGCTTCATCTTCTATGGGTTGCATATAAAGCCAACCATTGATACACATGATTAGGTAGTTTTCAAAAGAAGACCTTGTATAGGGCATCATGTATGTTATTATAGACCCACTTATATCGCTTTTGTCCCTTATAGTTTATATGCTTTATTATAAATATATCTTCCACCTATTATAGCCAGTGCTCGATGTTATTGAAGGATAGTTAGATCATTATTCTATTTGATCATTTTCGCAACAAAATTCAACATAGGTCCTAAAAATGGAACCAAAATGGTATAGAAAATCCGGTTTTAAATTCATGAATTCATCAATTTAGGAGCTCATTTGGTTGTCTAAGTTAGTTTTAGACTTATTAAAACTAGGTGTAAATGAGTTATATTCCCATATCACTAAACATTTATCCATTGAGTATGTTGGCATTAATTCACATAAGGTGAAAGCCTTATACACTCACCTAAATCACAATAGAGAAATAACTATGGCTTGCATTGGGTTAGTTGTGCCATAACATAAGTTTTCACTTATAGGACTTAGTCATTCAGAGAAGGCTTGTGGTAGATTCATTGACTTAAACCTGATGGTCTATAGGTGCAAGCCTATTTTAGGGAACTAATTTTGGTCATAAGGGTGCAAGCCTTCATTTCATGAAGTTAAGCATCATTCAATTGCTTTGAGGAGTCAAGGAAATGCCTTAAATCAAGTTTTCATGTTTTGGATAGCATTTATTTTCAAAGGTATCAAATCTTGGTTACACGACTCTCTTATACATAGGATATTTCACAGAGTATGTTGACATCTTTACTTAGCACTAAGAGGCCATTAACGACCTGGACCCAAAATTTTCTTATGTATACATTCATATATTAAAATTATACCATTATAACTATTCCATTCATTAAATATTCAAATGACATTAACCAGACACATAACTAGATAAAACTCAAGTAGACACAACACCCTTCTTGATTAATCAAAGTTTAAATATAGAGCATAGTCTATAACAAGTAAAAATAGAGTATATGCCTAAATGACTTAGTGGCCCAATGACTCACAAATGAGCTTGGGAAATATAATTTGAGCCTTAATGTCATCCATGATGTATTTAATACTAATGGCGGCCATCATTATATATAACCAATTCTCTATATCTTCACTACATCAAATCACCTCTCCTCACTCACTAGTTTGAGTTTGAAGTTATAAGCCATAAAAGCACCTTCTGCTAGGGTGAAACTATGCACACTAGGTACCAAGCTGAGCTTTTAGAAATCATTCCAAAAACTCCATTACTTTTCACCCTTCACACTATAGTCAACACATGTATCACTTTATTTAATATTCCCAAGAAATCATTTAATTTTTTAGCTACCTACCAGTTGGTGTAAGGTGTGCATTGATTCCTCCAACTAGCATAAAAGGTACCAAAATATATATCATCATCCAAGTGATTTCCTCACATCGAGATGTTTGTTTAGTTAGCATGGATCCCATATTTAATGAAATAAGGTCCCACAAAAAATTATACTAATAGATCATAGAAATCTATACTTTATGTTAAATTATTTTATATGTACTAACATACATAAAATAAAAATCATACAATCATCCTAAGATTGTATTAAGTTGTTACTAATCAAACATAACTAGTATCATATTCTAAAACTTAACCTATAGTGTTATATTCATATTTAGGATATAATAATTAATATAACATACCAAGGCTAAGCATTATAACATCCTTACAACCTTAAAAAAATTGAGACAATGTATCCTTACTTGCATGACTAGCACACAACAAGTTAAAAAGTTTACCTTGACCATTTTAGACTATCAAGATGTTCTACACATCTTATACCTTACTTGATCCCAAAGAAAGGCACATATATAACTCTTCAAAACAACATGATTTAAAAAGATAATAATTTTAGACTAAATAAAGATATATAATAACATAATAATTTTAATCAACTATAATTAATATAAATTCAATGCTAGCCACTCCTCATGGTCAAGTTCTCAAGTTAAATAAAATAGTGATTCTATAAATTCACCAAGTGGAAAAAATTAGAGAACTAACATATCAAAATCAAGTCTCCTACATACCCTCATATGGTAAAGGAAACATTACAATTCCACATTAACAATCACTATTCACTTACCAAACTTGTAAGTGTAGTATTATAACCTACCTCCACAACTAGAAGGAAAATATTAATCCTCAAAGTTGCATTAATCTATCCAATCCTATAACTTATCTCAACAAAAATTATGAAACACTATCCCATTAACTCAAGGTAAAAAAGTCTAATAACATTTAGAAATAAGTTTCCACCTAAGGAAACTATAAATCAACATCCTAAAAATATGAATCTTCTCAATAGTTTAAAATGATGTAAGAGGAGAGTTAGAGAATAAAAACTCACCTCTAAGATAATTAATAAATAAAACACTTTTCATCAAGTCTATATAAATACAAGGATACTAATATACATAACAAAATGCTAAGATAAAGGAATATCAACCAATACATCTACATTCAACTACAAGAAAATTTCCACTGCACTAGGTGGTGCCAAACTAGAAATATCTAATAGGATTTCTCTCTCCTAGGATATGTGTTTATAAGACATAAACTAAATCATAAATACCTAAGTGGTAATTACTCCATGCTTTTTAAAACACTCACAATACACATACATAAATGGTGAAAGTGATTTGATTAGAAATAAAGATATTTAATCATACTTGAGGTGTTCAATATAAATATCAAAAATATGGTAGGAAACTCTTATTCACAATGCAAGAACTAAGTTATGCACTCTCCTACCCATACACCTTATAAAACCATTACCAATGAGACACTCTCTATACCAACCCTTTTTAACAAATCTAAGGGGGTATGAATGCTCTTAGGGTACACACTCAATGTATAATACACACTTTCTCATTTCTCCTTTCTATTAAATAGAGAGGTATAGAGATGCTAATGGACTCATTAAGTCCTAGAGTTTGAGCCATAACTATGATATGACATGTTATAATCTCTCAAGTTATACTTAGAATAATGTATTAAAATTTTATTTACTTGTTACTTTACAATCATACCACATAAACAACTTATTAACTTAACAAAATAACAACTTAGAATAATAAAATTTATATAATTACAATATCCAAAATAATATATATATATATATATATATATATATCTTATTACAACTCTAAGTAAGGTAAATACATCAGGCGATAGCTATGACTGGTCCAATGATACAACAACTACTACTCAAATATATATAGATAGAATAAAATTACATTTATAGTAAGCATTCAACCTTAATATATAAATAGATGCCAAGCCCTTTAGAGATCGAGTCAAACCAACTCATGTATCTTTGAAACTCAAGTGTAGTCTCTAGGTAATAATACTGCTATGGAGAGGGAGAGCATCATCTAAGTGTTTTTCCACATCAACCATGGAGAAACAATCCCCCACATAATAAAATCTTAGGAAATTGCCCTCCCTTCATAGATAGGTAGATATAATGGTGAGGGAATCAAAAGAATAAGAAAGTACCTAAGTGTATATTATTTCTAAAACTAAACATGTAGTGTACCATAGAAAACCCATTCTATTGTAAGATATTGCACTAACATGTGAATCAAACATACCGAAGGATAATGTCTTACTATAAATTATTTAACCACAAGATTCATACTAAGCACATCTTCTTAGAAATAATATTACATCATATGTTAAACATAAGAGTAAGCAAAGTGTATATTTATTCCATCAATGTATGAATGAATCATACATTATTATTTAACTCAAACAAGAAATATTTCCTACAGTTCATACCACCCAGGTATAGTTCACATTAAATTATATATTCCAAACTAATATAATAAGATCCATACAACTACGCCCTATGATATCCCATCTTATCATAGTCTAGTGTTCTATAACATAACTACTAGTTTTCCCATGAACATATAAACAAATTAGTCAAGAATACTTGAAATCATAAGATATTATTCAACCAAATGTATATAACAAAATAAATCATATAACATTCATTTACACTCAAAATCTTGTATTCATACATACATAAAGACCTACTAATTGATGTAAAACATATTTTTCAACACACATACCTTTATGTAGGTGTGGGTCTAGACATACCAATTTTATTATGTGCTATCTAGGTAAAAATACTTTATATACAATAGTATTCTATGATATCCCTTACTATCATTGTTCACACACACACACGCATGCACACACACACGCACATGCACACACATGTGCGCGCACGCACGCACGCACGCACGCACACACACACACACACACACACACACACACACACACACACACACACACACACACACACACACACACACACACACACACACACACACACACACACAATTTCAAGAGTCTATTGTACCACATAAAATATAAAAATCAAACAATGGATTATATTGCTTGGGTATACCATAGATTTTTACGGCATACTAGTAATTAAAATAAACATAATCTATATGCACACAACTTGATGCATTATTTTATGTTATAACAAACTAATTATTTCTACATATAAATACTTTCATAATATGTATTAGACAAAGGTTTTAAAAACTAACAACACATATATGTATTACCAGTTATTTATAACACAAGTCATGATTTTATAATATTTCTTAAATAGAACTTCCATGAACCTTTAAGATATAACCTAAGTATTATATCCAAATATAAATTTCTAGAATCAAGATCTATTCTCAATAATCACATCTGTCTCTTACATAGAAGAAAATAACCTCAAGTTTAAAACCATAATATAATGCATTCACAAGTCTTTTTATGTCTCAACCCAACATAATCTAGGTTCATGTATTTAATTCTATAAGCTATATCAAATACATATAACCTTTCACAATAGATACTAATAGGCATTAGCCATCAAAAGCATAAATGAACCTTATTTTGTGATTTATTTCACAACCAATATCTATGACAAACTATCAAATATACCAAATGGGTATTATGCAAGTCATTAAGGATTTTATTTAAAAACTTAGTATTGATTTGTGTATGACTCAGTGAAACACTATGTTATACACTCAATGAATATATACAGATGTTTAAATATAAAATCAACATTATATTTATTATACACTCATTTATTAAGTGAAATTCTACTCCACCATGAAACCTGGGTGGTGGAATTTGGCTCAAACAACCATACAAAAGTTTCAGGTAAAATAAAGTTTCACCATACATTCAATCTTGCATTAAATAGAAACATATTTAATTTTTATTAAAAAGACTTAGCATTTATAATGTATAAGAATCCCAAGATAATAATGCTTATTAATTAAAATGAAACTCTAGCTGGTAATATAACTCTATTCAATCAATGATACAAAAATCCAAGGTAAAATAAATTTCAACACAACATTTAACAAAAGACTCAGCATAATAGATACTCCACAATTCAAATTATTACACTCAGCATTGATTATTTTTACTCAAAATTTAAATAATTTTACCCAGTGTTGAATATAAAACACAACACTTTAATAAATGATATCAACATTGAATATAAAACACAACATTTTAATAAATGACATCAATGACAAATTTATAATCAATAATTCAATTTATATAACTTGGCATTTTATTAATGACCTAGCATCACATTAAATTATCATGGAATTTTATATTGATAAATCATTTCAGGAACTTGATAAGGCATTACATAATTATATATTCAATATTCTAGAATTAAAATAGTATAACTCATTGTTTTAAATTATTTACTCAGAAGTTTAAAATATATATTTATGGTAGTTTAATAATATTTACTCAACATTGTTATTATTGTCTCGATGACTCAACCAAAATGGCTTAGCATATCATCTAAAATACTAGTTCCTGGTTACTTTATCATATTTAAGATATCTCTACACATATTCTCATCTTCATAATCCATACATAGGTCAAGAAACTATGCATAATAGATACAAACAACTGGGATTGATCACAACTTTGTTTTGATGAAATCTAAATGTACAAATCTCAATATTTTCCCCACATCTTCTACAGATAACTATTATTTTGGAGGAGGATAGGCATTCAATAATTATAGTTGATTTTGAATGAGAATATTATAGGTCATATTTCCCAAACAATAGGACTCTACCATGGATCTTGCTTATGTATGGGAAACATTGTGTGGAGATATTTTAGTCTAGTGGGAAAGGAAGTATGGAGCTCGCTTGTGCATAAAGATGCACACACCTAGGGTAAAATACCCATAGTGGTAAATTTAGGGAAAATATGGCACAATCACCTATACCTAGTTTTAGATCAACCCTTGGCTTCTTTGGTGGTCACATTACATAGGAAATTTCAATACAGTACCAACCTAAATAATTTGCTCTGTGCTAAAATGATCCTCCTCCTTAGCTTTCTATCCTCTCTATTCCCCAAATATCCTACACTCCTTTATGTCTCTGAGTATCTGGGTATATATTTATAATTTCAAGAGTCTTTATTTATAAAACTAAACCTCTCTCTAAGTGCAATGTCCCATCTCTTGCATGAAATATTTCTCTTAGTTTACTATCCATGCATAACATTCTTTTATTTCTTTAATTTTTACTTTCAATAAATTAAATTTATTAATTAGTATTAAATATCTTAATTATTTTAATAATACACTTTTCTCAAGATATCTAGAATAATATACTAAGTTGACTAATATTAAATAAAGATATCTAAATTTATCTTTCAATGCAATCTCATGCATGCTTAAAAATGACTAAATTTAGATCAACTTACTCTTAAGTTAGTATTTTAGGATTAGTTCAACTTCTTAAAAATAATTAAAATAAATGTAGTTATTTATCCAATAAATAAATAGGTTCCTAATAATTTCCAAAAGTAAGATAATTTCATAATTGATTTACTAATCATATGTAGTAATTAAATATTTATTTCTTGATTTATTCTCAAAAAATCAATACAGTTAATTAAACTAATTTAATGCATATCATCAACAAGACCTAGATATAAATATTATCAAAATAATATTTCCTTAATTAAAAACTAACATATAAAACATGATATGCATATAATATTTAAAATATGATATGTATGTGTAGGGTCACTAGTAATTTCCTCTATCATCGCCCATTTGTCCCATCTAGCCCATCCTCTCTAATGATGCTCTCACTCATCAAGCTCTAAGGGTAAGATCAATCCTACATAAACATTAAAAAACATAGGTAGTTAGTCTGACTCATCATATATATCAATCAATGATGCAAAACTAATAATTATACACTATCAATGTTAAGAATAATAAAATATAACTAACACATCATGTATACTAATAAATAATATCACTATCCCATTACATTATATGTCAAAAATTTCAAATCAAATCAATAGTAATCAGTTATTAATCATATTAATCCATGGATTAAAAGGTTATAAGTCATATGATGAAATTAGGATGTCAGAGACACCTACATTGATGGAGGTGTCTAGTGAGGATGCAAATGTTTGGATAGAAATAAGGTATAGGTCTAAAACTAGTAGAGAAAGATAATGAATAGTTTTAGAGTTTTTTTCACAATACATAAGGAATGATCATCAGAATAACATATGTTCATACTAAGAGATATTTTATTTGAAACAAAGATATAGTAAATGCAAGCCTTTCAATAATAGGAAGGTATTAAAGATAAAAGATACAACTATGATAGGTATTTGCCAAGTGTACAAGACTAAGGAGATATATAATCCATATTTAGTGGATACATATAGAATATGAATCTGATCATAAATATAACAAACCACATTATATCAATATCAAGTTAAATCTATTGAATTATTTTGAGAACACATTTGTGAAAACCTTGAATTTGATCATAAGATCCTTAATACTATGTTGGAAACTAAAAAAGAGAAAGGTGTTAGTAAACAACCATCTCAATATTGATACAAATAGTTGGGTTAATATATTTGCATATCACACACAAGATAAAATCTCCCTCCCTTTTAGAAAAAGATTTTGTACTACATCTAGTTGTGGCATGAGATATGTTTTCAAACCATTGTTCTCCAAATATCAAACAACTATTACTACATCCTCTATGTTAAAAATTTATAATTCAACTCAATTACTTATTTTAATGCATACATCAATAAAGTGGTATTTTTATCCCCTTTATTAACTTCTAAAATATCAAATATAAATCCTAATGGATCTACTATGCAAAATCTTCTCCATGTTATTGAAGATTTATAAGCTAAGGTAAATAACATTGAGAAAAAATGTTTTTAAATCAACTCATGCTATAGATTCAAAATATTCATCACATAATCCTCTTTCACCTAAGATATATTTATACCATTTTAAAACTAGTTTTGTTTCACCCAAGTTCACACTTTATGATGGCAAGATCAATCCTGAGAAACATATACAATATTTCTATACAACATGCCTTGATTATGATTCTAATAAAAAAATACCAAATTATTTTGAAGAAGTATAAATGAATTTTATTTGAGATGGTTCTATGATCTACCAATACAATTAGTAATAGACATTTCTTCATCAACATTATTGCAAAGATATCATATGCACAAATTTCCAAGATCAAATAATAAATCAATGAACCTATTAATGAATGTGTTTTGAGGTATAAGACAATGTTGGAAAAAATGAAAAAAATAATGGTTGATAAATATATTCAAGATATATTTAATTAAATTTTTCTTTCTCCCTTGAATAAGTCTATTATTTTCAAGATGTTCAAATATTTTAATGACATGCCATATTTTTCACTACAGAGAAATGAAGATTGTTTCATTCAACAATCTTAGTATATATAAATCACAATAAATACATCCAATACCAAGTTTAATATCAAACCAAGATATAAGGTAAAACCTAATGAGGATAAAAAGTAAGCAACTACAATTGTTAATATAATATCATAATAACCTAATCAGTGCATTTTATCTAATGCATGTAAGAGACAATTTACACAATTACCTAAGTCTCTAAATTTGCTCTGTTTGAAGCTCATGGAATGTCATCTCATATATTTTTCTCCTATAATGGTGGTTGATAGAGTTTATCTCTAGCAAAATGATATAATAAAAATGCTTATTTTGAATACCACCAATGTGTTGAGCATTATAAAAACATATGTTTTAATTTAAAACACAATATACAAGACCTTATTGATAATGACCAACTCACCTTTGTGTAGTCTAAAAATGATTCAAGATCACAACCTAAAATTCAAAAAAGAAAAAACAATCCATTATTATGAATCCATACTATGACTCAGTATAACCATAATATAGCATATTTCATAGCCATTAATATGTCATTTAGTTTGAGCATTTCATTTAGTCTTAGGGCTTATAACTAGTCTAAGCTATAAGATGAATGATTTTGTCTCTTTAATCTTATGTGAGTTTGAGTTAGCATTATTTACATAATATTCTAACTATTTGCATGTTTAGTCCTCCATTTTTTATATGTACATGTATTATAGCATCTAAAGAAGAGTATTGATATGATCCCATGAACACAAGGAAGGGTCTTAGTCATAAACTTATCATTCTATCAAATCTCCAAACTTTGTTAGGCTTTCTATGGACCTTGATAGATAGCTACAGATTTTGACAGTCCAGCTATGGACTTCCACAACATGCTACAGACTCAACTAAAACATGTTTCTAAGGCATTCCAAAGGTTCCTTCAACCATTTCATGATGATATAAAATCCTCCATCTATATTTTAGATAATTTGTATTTTTACATATATCTATATAAAAACTTCTATCTATATGTAGGTTTCCATTTATATAATCTAGTAGATGTAGGTTGTAACTTTGGATAAGACGATATACATACATTGTATATTAGATTTGGTAACCAAATATGGTTGTAATAAGCGATTAAAAATACAACGAAGATCTCCCCAATCATGTGTGTATTTTTTTAAATTCTCCTCCCTATTTTGGCCATATAAACCAAAATTTATGAATATTCTCTTTTTTATCTAGTTAAGTTGTTACCTAATATCTAGGGATAGTTAGTTTAATTTGTATTTAATAAAATTCAGATCCATACTTGATTTATGAGGTGAAAAACATTATAATAATTGTCATTTATAATATAGAATATAAAAATATTTTATGGAAAAGAATACTCTTTCATTTATATGTGTTAGTCAAGATTGATTCCTAAAGATTGAATTGTTTTGACTCTAAATCCAAGGGTGAGTAAGGGCCCACTCCCAAAGGAGATAAGATGTGTGTACTTTTGGTATTTATAATTTTTTTCTTATTTTTTTAATTTGAATTAATATAAATACTTTATTTGATTTGATTGAAAATTTTCAAATAAAATAGACTATTAATGTATGTGTGGGCTTTATTATTCAAATGAACATTTATCATTTCCTTAATTTCAATAATCTTCATTCTACAACTTAGCTTAAGTGTGGATTTGATATTCATTTTTATTTTGTTTAATTTTTAGTATAATTAAGTGATTTATTTAAAGAATTTAATTTATTTTTGTGTGTTTAGATTTTAATAAAATGTGTTTCTTTTAGAACTTAGTTAAAAATTTAGGAAGTAGAAACTTAAGATAGATCAACTCCAAACCCCCTAAACAACACTGTTAGCTAGAAATAATAAACATCTTGCTACAAATAGCCTTGGACACTAGCCCTATTAAGTAATGACACCAACATAGATTGGTTAAATGAAGGGATGACGATGAATCCCATAATTTTTGGTGCCATTGCTATGGATTTCTTATAAAGTGTAAGTAAGGTAAAATCTTAAGATAACGGTAAAAAAAGCAAAAATATAATAAAAACTACTCTCTTTTTAAATAAAAGTCTATGAGTAGGTAAAGGGATTCATGAGGAAGGTTTTATATAAAATATCCTCATCCTTTAGGGGAGAGAATAAAGGTACTTACATAAAAGACAGAGTGCTTGAAGAAATTAATAAGAGAGTATTTTAGAATTACATCCTGAGATATAGAGGAATCTTCCTCTACAAAAATAGAATTTTAGATAGAAAATAGTTATAAGAATTTGAAGGATTACCTATCAATAAAATTTATTTAAAATGGGAAAATATTTAGGTCATGCAGAAAACCCTTGTAGGAATATTCCTAAGAGGAATTTCTCTTACCCCATCATCCTTGACAATGATGATAAAACAAAAAATGAAAAACATTTCCCCATATAATCTACCTACCTTTAGAGGTCTTTTCAATGAATACCCATATCAATCCCTTTATTAATTAAAAGTAATCTACCAAAAATATGATTACAAATTAGATAATCAAAAGCTGAAACTCTTTCCCTCTATCTTGAAGGAAGGAGCAATGAGGTGGTTAATGGGGCTAGCAAGAAACTCTATCATCACTTGGAGAGAAATGAAAATAGTATTCATGGATACATACCAATATTAATATATTATCAAGGATATAAAATAATAATTAATAAAGATAAAATATAATGAATATGAGAACCTTGAAGATTATCTAGATTGGCTTGATTTTGCCCACAATAGGTGTGGATATGAGCTATCTGAGGAAGCAATCACAACTGTTCACCTTAAAGGATTGGATGATTTCTCTATTGATTATTTGAATCTAATGGGGAATGGAGATATTACCAAACTATATTTTCAAGAGATTACACATTTATGTACCAACTAATCTAGGATAAAACCTAGCAGTAGGAGAGGTAAACTAGGGAAATATAGTGATGTGAGCCAACTCATGGAGGAACTAGCAAATTTCAAAATAGATATACTAGTTCAATTGAACACAACATTAGATGGATTAAAAGATAAATCTAAATATAAAACTAAACCTCTATAAATATATTTTCTAAAGTGCATATTAAAACACACACTCAAAGATCATCCTCTAGACATAATAGAAATTTGTGGAATATGTGATACTCAAGATCATGATACAAGAAATTTTAATCACTTTTTTACTCTTAAGAACCATCTTAAATAGAATATATAGACCATAAAATAAGTAAACTATGTGTAAAGTCAAGGAAATGCCTTCCCATAAAATCAAACATAATAGTTTAGTCTAAGGATTCCTTCTATACCATGGAATGCAGTTTTACAAGGTTGGGGGGCACCACCACCTCAATTGGGCAACTAGGAATGGATGCCACAACCAGGGATGATACCTCAACCTATTTAAAAACCTTGGGTAACCAAATCTCATCAACAGCCATGGGTAAATGAACATTGGAACATTAACCAAAACTAACAACAAAGGAGGTTGCTACAACAATAAGCATTGATGGCTCCTTTAGGAACTCAATCACCCTCCACAAAACAAGTAAACCAACCTTAGCTACCTACCCAACTAGTATCAAATCCAAAGAATATGAATGTTTATGTTAATGAACAAGGTGAAAATATAGGGGTAGGTGATATTTAATGTGCATACATACATCTTAGGTCAAGAAAAACATTACAAGAACCTCATATTATCATCAAAGAAATGCCTCATGAAAAAAAAAGTTGATAAACTCAACTAGTTAAATAAGAGAAGAAGGAAGTTGGTATCGATTGTTGATGATGATAAATTAATGTATACATAAACCCTTGATAGCTTATGGAAGGAACCCACTTTTAATTTGGCATAAAATAAGTAAGAAGTGGAGACTCATTTCCCATAGGATGTTTCTAAAGAAACTATTCCTTCTATCACTCCAACACAACCATCCATTTATAAGGATAAAGCTCCCATGGTTGTTGAAGAAGCCCAACCATCAAAATTAATATAAGATGTATAAATGCATCATGATTTGAAAATGTCCCATCTAGAGGCTATAGTCAAACAACAATAAAATTAAATTTCTCATCTATTATATTCAATTTAATGTACGGATTTTGTTATTTCCCCTTTGTTGAAAAATATAAAGAACATTCAAGCTTAGTCTTTTCAAAAATATGAATAAATAACATTATTGCATATGAAAGTGGATAAATATAAAAATGAATTTATTGATCTATGGCATTATACCAAGGAACTTGAATAAGATAATATGTACTTAATAAGGAGTATCCTTAGATCTAAATAGTCAAATAAAACATTGAAAGCACAATTAGAGTCCAAATCTCTGTGCCCCCTAAACCTATGGTAGAGCAAGGTTATCAAACCATTATGTCCTAGTCTGATGTCACAAGTCATTAAGAATGAACTTGTTTTGAGATTATAGCATTAAAGGAACAAGATAAATTGCTTAAGAAAGAGAAATAGGATTTGAAAGAAGAGCTTAGACAAACACAACAACAACAAGATTAGTCCTAACAAACCATACATTTTACTTGTCAATTAAGTGAGAATATCTTAGCTTGTAGGAGGCCCTTTCCCTCCTTTAGTTTTTTATTGCATGAAATTTTTTTTAGATGTAAGTTAATTCAAATTTCTTGTGGATTTACATATGAGATCATTAAAAGTGAAGGGTCATCAGCAGTTTATCATTAAATTACTCTTGACAGACAAGATTTATTGTGTGAAATCTACTTATGTGATATTATCTTAGGAAACAATAATGATTTCTTGATCAAACTATTTGTTGGTGAGTTACAACTTAGATCCCTTATCTCCACCTATATAAACCAAATATCTTGGGAAGATAGATATAATGATTATGTGAGTACAACATGGGAAGTTGGACTATGCATCAGACCTTAATTTGGTAATGCATGGAAAGTGATATTATATTTTAAAAGCCTTTAATTTCAATGTTATGATGTTAATAACCACTATATTCATGATTTAAAATATGGTATTACCAATTTTTAGTTATTTATTTAACAATTCTTTGATCAAGTTATAACCTCATGTAGTCAATTATGGAATTTATTGATAGTTTATTTTAAAAGGAGAGAAGTTATCTATCCCACTAATGTAAGATGGGAACTTATAATATATAAGGCCATCACATATATAATTTTCAATGTAATTCAATAATGTGGATAGAAATTTTGGATAAGAATTAGATTCAGACCACCCCTATTGCTTTCTCCCATGTCTCCATGGTAGAACATAGGGCCATAGTCTATGGAGAAATTTGCACTTTGGATTCAATTTTTTAATAGGGATATGGGATTCACTCATTATTATGATAAAATAAAAAAAAAATTATACTCCATCTATGATCTTAGCCTCATATTGGAGTAAGGAATCCACACCTATGAAGACTGGAGAAGATAGTTTGCAATGGGACTTGCAAAAGGTAAAATGTGGGGAAATGATGAGTCCGCACTATAACTCATTATAACCATAATATATAATCCTACATAGAAATTAATATTCTAGTTATGTTGATTATTACATGTAGTCATAGGGATTATAACTAACCTAAGATAGAATATGAATGCTTTTGTCTCTTTAAGCTTATTTGAGTTTGAGTTAACATTCTTTACATAATGTTCTAACTATTTTCATGTTTAGTCCTCCATTTTTAATATGTAAAGTTATTATAGAATATAAATAAAATTATTGATATGATCCCTTGAATACAAGTAAGGGCCTTAGTCATAAATCTATCATTCTATCAAATCTCCAAACTTTGTCAAGCATTCTACAGACCTCGATAGATAACTATAAATTTTGACATCTAAGATACATAATTCCACAACATGCTATGAATTCATCTAAAACATGTTTCCATGGAATTAAAAATCTTCCTTCAACCATTCCATGATGATCCAAACTCCACATATATTTTAAATACTTTATATTTTTACATATATCTATATATAGAATTTTATATATATTTAGCTTTCCATATATAGAAGCTAGTAGATATAGGTTGCAACTTTGAACAAGATGATACAAATATGATATGTATGATATTTGGTAACTCAATATGGTTGGAATAAGTAGTTGAAAATACCATGAGTATCTACCTAACCACCTATGGATATTTTTTGTAACATTCCTCCCTAATATTCTCTTGTTTAGCTAGTTAAGTTGTTACCTAATATCTAGGGACAATTAGTTTCCTTTGTATCCAATAAAAGCTAGATCCCTGCTTTATTTGTGAAGGTGTGAAACATTGTAAGAATTATAATTTTATATACATAATAAAAGAATATTTTTTGGAAAAGAATACACTTTCATTTTTATGTGTTAGTCAATATTGCTTCCTAAGGATTGAATTATTTTGACCCCGAATCCAAGGATGAGCAAGGGCCCACTCCCTAAGGAGATATGACATTTGTACTTTCTAGTTTTTATAATTTGTTTCTTATTTACTTTTAATTTGAATTAATAAAAAATAATTTATTTGATTAGATTGACAACCTAAAAGTCAAATAGGATATTAATGTGTGTTGGGTTTATAATTCAAATGAACATTTATCATTTACTTAATTTGAGTAATCTTAATTCTGAAGCTTAGCTCAATTATGGATTTGATATTCAATTTTAGTGTGTTTAATTTTCAACAACATTGTGTGATTTGTTTCAATAATTTAATTTAGTTTGGTGTATTTACCTTTTGAGTAAGTGTGTTTCTTTTAACACTTAGTTAAAACTTTAGGAAGTAGAAACTTAAGACAGTTCAACTCCAAACCCCCCAACCAACACTGTTAGCTTAACCTAGTAAACACCTTGCTATAGACAACCTTAGACACTAGCCTTGGTAAGTAATGACAACAACATGGATTGGTTAAATTAAGGGATGACAAAGACTCCCATCACATTATAAGATCATTCTAAGGAAATTCTAGAAGTTCAAATGACATATCATGCCCATCTTCCTCTACTAACACATCATGGACACCTATTAGATGGGATCATTGGCACACTTACATGAGAGATACCTCGTATGGTTCAAATGCCTTCTATTTCATATGATGATAGTGAGATTATTAATAATGACTTATATATTCATTCCTTATTTATCCAAACATATATTTATAGAATTTGGAAATGTCATAGAGACCTAAATCCACATACATACAGTTATTAGATTGGTAGAATTTGACATAGTTTACATGATTCAAATATGCACTTGGGACATAATATTATACATTTGGCACATATTTAGGATAATTTTTTTTATATTTGTGATACATATTATAAATAGTTTATAGATAGAGGTTACATTTTGATATATACTTCAGCTTGAGACAAATTCAAGGTGAATATTTGATGCAAATGAACAAAATTACATTTAAATTATTCAAATCATACTAATTTTCATGAACCTGTCACATCAAAAAAGGCCAAGGGTGACACACAACATTCACACATAAAGTAATTTATCATGTAAAAGACTAAAAAAATCAATGGAACATAGAACAAGGAACTAGTCTACACCATCCATATGTGCTAGTGTCACATCATAGTAAATATCATATCATGTATCACCTTGTAGAAAATGATAAATTAGTAAAGCATGTATAAGAAATATAGGTGGATCAACACAGTGAAAATGTCATAAAAATATATAAATTTTAATAGTGAAACCTATGGAACAATATGCCCCCAGTATTGGCATGGCCATTGGGTAGAGGAAAAGATAACATCCATTTGTCTATGTGTAATTGGTATGTCTTACAAAACACTTAGATACCATGGAATTCATGTGTGTATTTAAATAATATTCCATATACCAACATGAAATAAATAAAATATGTGAATAATGTACACTATAAATCATGCCATGCTTAGATATTTATTTTTGAATATTTGAATGGTTTTTATATTTTATGATTACTTAATTTTTCTATATTTTTAGAATATTTAAAATTTGAAATCATGTTTCTAAAATTAGGTCATCTTCATAAAGATTAAAGTTGACATATCCTAGTTTGTACTTGAGGTTATATAAGCACATTGATTCTTATTCTCTTAGTTCTTATTGATCCACTAATGTGTTTTCTTTCATTTATGAAAATTTTACTTTTGGATGGTAGGCATCAATATCATGTTAAATCATAATCAATATTTCTTAATGTGGGAAATTAAGATGTTAGTTGGTCAAATATACTATATCCAACATATATTGAAACCAATGCTCTCTGAATGTGAAAGGTGATATGTATTTAGTATGCATATACCATACGGGTGTGTTGACCACTTTTGGTCCACAAGCTATAGGGAGAAAAATATATCAAATGGGTTCCAACTAATGTATGCAATGCTATAATTCTACAATGTATTATCCAAACTATTATAAACCTATGAAACTACACATGACATGTTGTCTATTACCATTAGCATGATTTTTTTTACTATTAACTTTACACACATATAGTAATAGTCAATGGCTCTTGTAGATGATGCTTCCTAGTCATTTTTGTTATATAGATCACCTTAATGGGGCTTGATGTTATTTGATTTTGTTGGTCTTATAAAAAAAATTTAATGCATTTATCCTTTTTTTAATTATTCCTCATGATCTATATCATGTATCAATATTATTTTATGACAACAATATTATTTTCTTTCTTGATTTATAAGACACTCTAAGATTCAATGTTGAGTATATGGCAATGTGATAAGATTATGATGAAGTAGAAATTATAATATTTTACTCATTGTAACTTACATATTTATTATTTGTAAATGTATTGAATTATTATAACATAATATATCCACATCATTTATTGTAATATATTATTACTTATATATCAAAATCTTGTTGATTTTGATTATTCACTATGCTTTTTATGTGATAGTATCATAACTACTCTTTGTAGTTAGGTGATACTCATGATATTTCATATCTATCTTTATTTTTTTACCAAAATATTGTGTATTTGTAATATTTTATGATTTGTATTTTTATGTGACATATGAATCATATCAACATGTTCCCACTCTAAAAAGTGTGAATAATGATCCACACTATACATCCCTAGGACTAGGAATGTGGAGGACAACTATGAATTAGAGGTAAGTCATAGTTATAATAGGAAATGAATGTAGTAGAATTTAGATATAATAAATAAACACAAATTAAAATGGAGAGGAATTATTGTATTGTATAAATGCAAATTATATTCAATATGAATAAATAATGAAATGATATAATGTGATACAATGTATGTCTAATATAGTAGATACATAGAGCATGTTTTCTATCATTTTGACTATGCATGGCATAAACCCTTGTCTAGATGCTTATAATACATATTTATATATAAAATACAAGTAATTAAAATTAATATAAGTTATAAATAAGATAGTTATGAATCATTTCATCTTCCTTATTAGGTTATGGTTAGACTTACAAATACATGGAGACTACTATCTGACTAGATAATTGATATATTATAAGATGATAAGTGTCACTTGGTAATCCACATAATTAATTAAGGATAACACATAGATGTGATATAACTAAGATAAGTGTAGGTGCATGAGTTTTAAGTAAATTCCAATGATGTGTCTGGGATTGTGAGTGATATTGACATATAAAAGTGTGTAGGACTATAAATTAATACAAGTTGAGTTTGTAGGTCTATGAACAAGTATGATACTAGTGCATGAGACTAAGATAAATCTTTGTGTGGTGGGTTTAATATAAGGTATGAGTGTTATGCATGAATGAAAATGAGTTTTTGACACTATGCATGGGTTGTGCATGGATCATCTTTCATTTATTGAAGAGAAATAATGTCCACTACCTATGTGTATCACATGAAGTTTTTATGAGTGTAACACTTATCTTGACTAACATATTACCCCACTTAGACCACTCTATAGAGTGGATATTGACTATGGTAGGTGAATGTGTTTGTCACTTCAATGATTTGATCCTTATCTATAGGATTAACTATTCATGGTCAACATCATAAGGATGTTATGTCACTAGTCACTCCATAAGTAGAGGGGTGTAAGGTTGGAGGATATCCAAATTGAATAATAGGTACATGATCAAGTATGGAAGTAGATCAAAAATTAATGCATTCCCACTAGATATGCATAAAATGGTGTAAATACCATAATACAAAGGCTTGATATTCCAGTGTAGAGCTTTGAAGGGATACTTATGAGGGCATAAATAGAATTTATCACCAAATTGGAATACATGAGGAATGTGAAGCTATCATGGTGCTCCTTATAATTTTTATTTGTTGCATAAAATATATATTGAACCTATTGATGAATAAATTATATGTGGAAAATTAAATTTTATTTTTTGCCACTTCTCATTACTATCTATGTGATGTAGTGTTGGCTAGTGCATTGTAATATATGTATAGAGGTCCTATCGATTAAAACCCAAGACGCATTTGGAATTGACTATGATTTGTATAAATGTCAAAAAATATATTATAGGCATGTTGAATGTATAAAATGTTATCATCTTAGGTGTGATCATGTGCAAGGTTATACATTTATAGAAGAAGAATAAGTGTTTAATTGAAAATATAAATTTTCCAATTTATGGATGAAAATTCATTTAATAATATAGCTAATTATCCATCATGTCCCATAAAAATTTCTAAAAATAACTCACAAAACATGATTCTCAATCATAGCCATGGATGTTGGGAGTCCAAAGTGGACCTAAAAATGGTTGAATAAGGCTTGCATAGTGACACCTACATTAATGTATTTATTTCAAGTAACCATGATAGGAATATTTGAAACCTATCCACTATGATGACACAACATCATGTTGGTGTCTTGTCATAGGAAACCCTATCATAAAATCCATGTTGATTGACTCCCATAACATTGTTAGGACTATGGAGGTTTCTAAAGTAATAGCTTCTTATTCACGGGATTGGAAATGAAACAAGGAATATATGATTTTATGTGTTATTTAGTTTGATTTATATTTGTAGGAACTAAAATGGCTTATGATAAAAATGAAAAATTGTCTCCTTCCCAAAGATTTATTGATGCCATTTTTTGATTCCTTGCACAATAGTAGACAATTATTTTTCATAGGTAAAGTACCTTTACATTGTGTTTTTGAATGTAGCATAATGGTAGGTGAACATATAATTGTGAGACATGAGTACTACATTGATTTCATAGTTATATGAATCAACATAAAGTTTTTAGTGTAAAATTTCATGCATTTGAGTACATAAACTATGCAAATGTGTTGCTTGAGTTCCTTAAACTTTAGTTGTTGTACATGAGTATATTTAAACTTGGGTTTCACACATGTTATCTATCTAAGTAGCTAAGTTTTATGTAAGAAACAAAAGACAAACCTGTGGTATAAGTTTATGAGTCTAAGAAAACTCCTTAATTATTTGAGATTGCATGCATTTGGCCAATATTAAATCACTTTAATCTTTTATGGGTCAACATGAATCTATACATGGTCAATGATGTATCTTAGGTACTAGATCTACACATAATTAAATGTACACTTTACTAAGTTTGTTGCAACACATGTTAATAAAATGTGTATAAGACATGTGTCATATGTACCACATACTCCTCCCAAGTCTTTCTAAATATGATAATGTTATCCAAGTAAAAAATGAAAAGGGAGTTTAGGAATGGCTTGAGTATATCATTCATTACGAGAATGAAAGTGGATGGTGTGTTGGTTAGGCTAAAAGGAATGATTAGACACTCACATAATATTTCTCATGTATTTAAGGTTTTATTAAATATGTTTTTCGAGATGGACTAGAACCTGATGGTAACCTAACTTCAATTTGATCTTAGTGAAGTATTATACACCTATGATCTAGTATATAATGTCATCAATGTGTAAAAATGGATAAATATTATTCATCGTGATTTTTTTGAATACATGATTATCTATGTAGATATGTCAGGACCCATACTTAATGGGTGCATTGACTATTAAAATAATATAAGGAGAAGAGATAGGCATAATCTTAACTTGATCAAATAGCTCTTGTATATGACATTTTATTTCATCATTCTAGTAAATGGATCTACACTATATAGGGTTATTCCATAAAGGGGATATAGGTACCAAATAGATTTAGTGATTTACTACAAAATGCATTGGAAATCATTCAATATCTACGAATAATTTAACATGTTGCTTTAGTAACTTTTTGAGCTGATGTTTCTATGACGTTGATCATGTAGTTTACATTTCTAGAGCTTGATTCTTAACCCACATAAGTGTGTTAGGGTGTACATGAGGAAAAAAAATCCTTCATGTTTGACACATGTTTATGACATATGTTAGTAGAGATAAAGGTGATTTTGGTCATGGGAATTGACTCAAAGAGGTTGACGAAGTGATATTTTCATGACCAATCCAATGTTGTGGCTTGGATTGATATGTAGCTTCATAGTAATATAAATACAATCTTCTAAACAATATGTCATAAAAATATATAGGTGAGATGTCACAATTGATGGTTACCTCCATATGCTTGAGTTTTAATTGGAAAGTACATTATCACTAGACATGTATATCCTTACCTTGTTGAAGCCACACGATTGATGATGGATTAGGATGTGATACAATGTGTTATGGATTATATAATGATGTTTTTTTAGCTACTATTATTGATAATGACATAAATACCCTTTAACCTAAAACTTCATGTCGAAGAGGATTTCACACTCCTCATAAGTGTCTATTTTAGTTGTGCTAGTGATTTTAAAAGCCACATATAGATTAGTGTTTATTGTTAGCATGCGAGCTAATGTATACTGAGAAATTAAAAAAAAATTACAACATTCAAAGTAATTATGAGTATGCAAATAATAGAGATAAAACCATGTGTCACTAGACTTATTATTACCTTTATTTTAATTATAAGGTGAAATAGAATTCAAGTTATGTGTATTGTTATTAGGTTATTCTCCTTTATGAACAGTGCTTTGATTTTATGTAGCAGGTTGTGACAAGTAATTTTTCAAAGACTGGCCCTTATGCATGTTGTTACATGAAGAAGTGAGACATTGCTTCATCTTCACCTTAGATCTAATCTTGGTTGAATTATGTTAGTATTTCCTAGAGTTTCATAATTCAATAATTACATATTCACATGTATATAATGTGAGAGTCCATTGATGTACTTTATATCCTATTTTATTTTCTCAAGTTCTCTCATAGGCATGTAGAATATTCATGGAATTTGTTATTGTAGTATTTTATTGACTAATCTTTGTGCTTATACAATTTTTGTAACTTGGTGTATTAATCCTAAAATTGATAGAGAGGGTATTAATCCTTATTTAATGTCTCAACAAAGGTCTTCCAACATTCAATTTTAACAAACTCTTGCACACATTACATGATGAATTTATCCCACCAATAAACTATGTTACCAAGATGCATCATTTGAGATTTTATCTTTTGTAAAGTTTGATTATTTTATTAGTGTAATAAATATTAAATGAAATTGATATATTTATAAATAATTATAATTATGGTAGGTTTATATGGTTACACCATTTGATTTGGGAGAGATTGTCTAGATTATGTTTACACTTAAGTTATGTGATTGATATTTCATACTCTTCATCAACTTGGCACACCTCACCCTAATATTGGATTAGGGTCTTGAACACCCTTAAATTTCCATATTCACATCTCCAAAGTTTATTTTTTAAACTCTCTCTAATGCTTCAGCTAGGAAGCATCATTACTTATGAAAACTATCAAGGGGAACATTTTTGCATCGACACACAAGTGTAATCCTTCCTTTCTCTATTTTATTACAAATAATTTCAAATTATTCATCTCCAAATTATATTCACTAATTACACCTATAACATGATCTTGGTTTTAGGTCATATACATACAACAAATTTGAACATGACTCAAGTTAAAATAAGGTGTGTTGTACACACCATAGTACACATTTATTTCCTTTAACCTAGTAATTTCATCTTTATGCATTACTAGATGAAATAGTTAATGTAGATAATCAACTCTATATTTATATGTTAAACTAATCTTGTACACTTGGTAAATATTTACCATGGCTCTAACCTTCAGTTATTAACCTACTTTATAGCTAAAAGGCTCGCATTCTCCATGTCAATTTGCCTAAATGATTATTTTATAATCCATCCTTGATATTTTGATTGCATAGATCACTTGTAGCCCATATTATGCTTAAAACCTAATATATATCCTTCACTATTAGTTACATAACTTTAAAAACTTTATATCTTCTTGGGCACTTACATCTAGACTTGGGCATTAATGTCCCTACTCCAATGCATGTGTATGTACCTTAAAACACTCAAATTATCAAATATTTAAATGTGTATAGGTAAAAATATTTTATTTAATTAAAATTTTCATGAAATATTTAAAAATAGGTGGTATAAATATGATTTTATTCCCACTTATTATTCATCTAGAAAAAATCTCTCAAGCTTATACTACACTACTAAAAATCAATCACATAATTAAGTTATTCTTAACTATTCTTTCCTATTTTCAAATTAGTCATAGGATAAATCATCGTGCATGTATGAATCATAAAAATAACAAATCATGAGAAATATTTTTCAATTTAAAATCTAGATCACTACAAAAACTCACATATAACATATTACACAATTATTCACACACAAGCCCACATAAGGGGGATAACTACATTAGTATGAGGACCTCTGTAAAGTATATGGATATTTAAGAAACCCTCACTAAAAAATGGGTATTTGAATTTAACTTAAATTCATTTAGTTTTTTAGATCAAAAGACTAATATCAATAACATATGCACAAAATCTAGATAGATAATATGCAAGGTGATAGTGACATCTAATAGGTGCATGTGGACTTTATAGAAAATAGTCCATACTGTAGCAAGCAAGAAAATTAAAAAAAACTGTTGAAATTATAATAATAACATTGAATCTAGTATATACAAGGAAAAACAAGTGTCTATATTGATAGAAAGTAAATATTCAAAATCTAACAATGAGATCTAGATATTTAGACAGTCCATTCTTTCAATGTAGTACTCAGATCTACCTATGCATCATTGTATAAGATAATAATAATTTATAATTAATATTACTATTGTTATTAAATTAATTATTGTATTTTACATATTTGTCATATGATGAGATTTAGTATATCTCATCAGAATATCAATAGAATCTAAATTCATTTAATTGGCCTACTTTTAGAGTAGCTTACTCCTTATTTGATTAGGTTATTCTCTTTCATATTAATAATTATTTCCAAAATGGGTTAAATATTAATTTCAAATTAATGTAGTGTCTTTCATTCTTATGTGTATCATGATCATGAAATTATATGCATGT
>JARHVA010000345.1:5280000-5325000 GCA_037957365.1 Torreya grandis | reverse complement strand
TTAGATACTCAAATTTGGTCATGAATACTTAATAATGTCAATTTTTTCCCACTTTTATCTTACTTGACTTGAGAACTTAAATTGTTCTTATTTCTCCACCTCAATCTATCCTAGGTACTTATACATGCTCATTCATTGTAAATTTATTGTTTTTAATCTAATTTTTTTTTTATTAATCATGAAAATCCTCTCTAAGCTTTTGTATGGACATGTAAAACTATCAAGATCAATTATTACCATTCCTATTCAGAATCAACCTGCATGGATTAGGATCGTTAGTCAATCCTAACCTTACGGGTTGATCTTTCCCTTTACCTAATAATGGTTATTTTTAAAATTGAAACCTTCCCTTCTAGGGTTTTCCATATTTTTAAGATAGGTAGTGTGAATTTTCACCCATTTAGACTAGTATAAAAACACATCTAAGTCACCTATTATACCACTTGTAAATTTCACTATCGAGGCACACTTACACTATTGCACATTGATCAAAGATTTCATATTCTCTCCAAATTCAATTCTATTTAGTTGGAGTAGCCTTTATCCAAGCCATGAGCCTATTCTATCATTCAAGAAAATGATTATCAAGTATTCAAGTCATTTATAGATGCATATATGTATCAAAATGATATTTCCTATTCTTTACAAATTCAATGCTTATTAATTAGAGTAACCTTTAACCAATTCACAAGCCTATTCTATCTAGACCAAAAAAGTTCATTATCAAATATTCAAGTCATATATAAATGAATTAATGTAGAAAAAGGAGCATAATTACATTGATCACTATAGGTGAGAGAACTATGTAGGCTTTAATTCCCTCCTTGAATAATTGGATACATAAGTAGTATTCAATTATCACAAGGGGTGATTGGGGTCAATGCAACCCATTACATTGCCCCAATTATTTTTGTAAGTTTTTAGCTATCATAAAATCTAGAAGGGTTTCAACCTTTAAGAGGTAATTTTCATGTAATCTAAACATAACCAAAGGTCCAAAATCTATGTATAATCATATTTTAAGTATATGTATGTGACTATACCCAAAATTTCTTATTTTTATGCACAGGTTAATATCAACCCACAAAGGATATTAAAAATAGTTAATCCTCACTATTTCTAATTATTTATAGCCTAGAATAACAATTATTTTTTCATTTTCACACAAATTATCAAGTTTTATTTGATCATTCCAACCATCTTATAATAACACATAGTCAACCAAATGGACAAAAATTAGCCAAGTCTTCTTTGTGTTTTTCATATTTTGTTTCTTTTAATCACTCATGTCATTTCAATAATTTAATGATGTTATCTATAAGTCATTAAAATAATTTTATACCCTTAAATTAATTTTATCTTAATTATAGTTAATATGACAATTGATTTCAAATTATGATAAAACATATTTAGTGAACCTGTACATTTTATTCAAGCATTGCTTAATTTTATTTCTTAGTTTTTAGATAAATCTGTGAACATCTAACACTAAATAAACTTTATTTTGACATTATATCTAGTATTCAAATTTAGATTTAATATCTAACACTGAAATCACTTTTTTTAACCTTGGATTTGATATCTAATATTGAAAATATTTGCTTTTTTACTTTGGAATTTAAGTGGATTTACTAATATCACGTTTAACCCTAATAATATAGATTGGGGTTATCTATATGTTAAATGGGTATATATAAATGAAATTCCACAAGATTGATAATCAGATCTATATCATGCCAATTAGATGCTAAACTCATATATAAATATACATTGAATTTATTATGCTGAGATATTCTAAATATGGGAAGTCAAACTATGATAGATATAGAAATGACAAAGAAGTAATGTAATTAGCTTGTTTTGATGCTAATTTAGATTTGGATATGAGATAGCCTAAAATTAGGCTAAAAGGATATTTTGAAACAATAATTATATTATAAATTTGATGCTTCTGATGCTCTAGATAGTAACATCAATTAGGGTTAGTTGCATCGTCACTACTATCTAAGTTTGATGCTAATGTCATGTATGAAATATATTTTGGAATAGGATGAAACCAATTGGATGATTTTATGTTTTTCTTCAAATTAACTTTGGTACATTTAGATCTAAGTCATGTATAATTTCTCCTTATGAAATGGTAAAACCCTGGCTTTCCATATTCATAATGATCTTAGAGGAAAATTGATTAGTGTGCACATGGTGTAGAACTAACCCAAAGACCCATATATTAGTAGGTGATACCTACATATATAATAATTTGAAGAGGGCCTCAAATGCATGTAGTTATCCCCTACATATTGGTTTATGTGTGAATCATGACATGTTCAAAAAGTAAGTACAATAATGACCTAACTTGTAACTTGAAAAATAAGGATCTTGGATGCTATTTTAGTACTCCAAAACTATATATGTGTAGTTTCTATTATTTTTATGTAAATAAGAATAAATAATGAATATTTATTTAATTGAATTCTCTTTTAATGATCTTTGGTATTTTGATAGGTTTTCATAGGTGAGGAATGAATGAAGGTTAATATTGTATTTATATCAATCAATTTAGAGTAAGAAATTGTATTAAATCACTTAGGTTGACCATTAGGATACATTTTATTTTCAAACTAGATGACTTTAGGGCACTATATAGCTATGTCAGGATGGGATAGGAACATCAACACTACTGGCTATCCTTGATGTTAATTTCTAAGGAGTAGGAGAGTAAGTATAAGTTCAAAACATGAAAATATGGAAGACAAGTACATTTTAAGCATTCTTGGTAAGATAAAAGACTAGGGTCATCAACATAAGATGAGTCAAACCAAGAGACATAGGCCAAGGGGCACATGGATAAAGTAGATGTGAGACTTGCAAAAGTAATAAAATTAAAGAACTAATAGGAACAACCAAGGTTTGATTTTTCCAAGTGTACAAGGATGAGGTGCTATATAATCCATAAATATCATCTACATGTTCCCTCCCTTTAATATAGTAATGAAATTACTAGTTTAAATGAAATGAATGCCTAATTGGTTATGTATGCACACCTTGTATTTTCATGTGCCCAACTTGAGTGATTTAATAATGACTAACCTAAAACCAAGAGCATGTTACAATATTAAATCAGTGTATATAATCTAGGTTTAATGTAATTGAAATATATTGAAATTGAAAGAGCAAGTTTTAGGAATACACTTGTGTGTTGATGTAATTGGCTTACCTATTGAAAAATTGTTTTAAAAAATATGTATCATTATAAGGCTCTAAAAATGAGATTAGGATAAATATAAATAAATATTTAAAGCACATATACCCAAGGACATATATATATATATATATATATATATATATATATATATATATAGAGAGAGAGAGAGAGAGAGAGAGAGAGAGAGGCACATGCCCCCAAATTTGGAGCAAAAGTGAGTTAAAACCTGATGGTTGAGATTAGCTCAACCATGTAACGCAATGATACTTATAACTTGGTGAGGTTGCATTATCAATTTCAACTTAAAAAATTAGAAAGATTGAGTGATTTGATCACCCCAACCTTATTAAAATTGAACCAACTACTACAATATATTGGCTCAATAAAAGCTCATAAAAGTCTAGCAAGTATCAATATGAAAAAATCTATGATATGGTAATAATCCATAAAAGAGTTTTAGAATCTAAAACTAATTTGGGTTTTGAAATATTAAGCACATGTTTCATAAGATATGCACCTTAAATATATATTGTGATAAAACTATGCATAATAATACCAATGCAAATGTCAATAAAAGTATACATAGTCATAGGGGCCACAAGAAAAGGAACATATTTAAATACTCAAGTAAGGAAAATAATAGCAAGGCAAAACACTCAAAGAAGTGCATAAAGTAAAGAATAAGCAACCAACATAAACATGTCATAATAGCCCATGGATCTAATGTGTTAGGAAAAAATTTCAAGTGTATAACATATCAAGTACCATGTGTAAAATACAATCATAAATGATAAGCATGTATAAGTACATATTTAACCTCAAACATGATAATATAGAGTGATAATCAAATCATATAACCTATGTTTATCAAGATCAAATAAGTGGATGCTCCTAATGTCCATATGGCACGAGTAGAGGGAAATCCTAACATCCTAAATAGGAATGTATCATATATCTATGCATACCTGTATCATACTCAAGTATAAATGTGACACAAATGTGTATGTAGGAGTAACTAAGTATGTCATCCATCAACATTGAACTAACACATGGATTCCAAGGATCCAATAAGAAATGTAGGTGACAAAATTGTTTTTGGGTTTTGGATTTTTTTTTTTTTTTGGAATTTTTGAATAAGAAAGATAATCTTATGATTCCATCTAATGGATGGTCATAGATATCTCACCACTATGCATCTGGTATAATACCTTGGTTATGCTACTAAAGAGAATGTATAAGTGTAATAAATGTCATTGTGGTATTAATGGTTCTATGCATATGTAAAATAAGACTCAATGGTCGTGTAGTAGTAGTAGGAATAGTGGGAGTAAGGGTTCTTGGAACTCATCATTGAGGGCTATATGGTTTTTTTGGAATATTAGTAATATGTACATTTTAAGGTACTCTAGATATCTAATCATGGTGTTGAGTAGAAGATGGGGATTATATGGAATCCACTATATGTCTCTGATGTAATGGTTTCTTAAGTATTGACCACCTTGTAAATGGGATTGCCTATTGTTTCCCATTTTGTGATGAATTAGCCTTAGTATGCTTGATAGCTAATTGTCTAGGTATAAGTTTATTTTTGTTCAAAAAGATGCTCATATGGAATTTTGGAAACTATAATTACCTGATTAGCATGAATGTATTTAACACACCCATTCACTTTGGAAGGTAATACTCAAAGAGTGTGTATTTGAGGTCTTCCCAATAACATATCAAATATGCCTATAGAAGGGATAACTAAGAAGGTAGTAACCACATGTGTGGGACCAACCTATAAAGGTAGGTCAATATTACCAAGAAACTTTGAGGAGGTCCCATAAAATGCTCAAACTAATCTAGTAGAAAGGTATAAATCATGATGAGTATAACCCAAGTGCGTAAGTAATGTCATGGTGCAAACATTTTCACTTACACCATTATCAATCATAAAATTATATATAGAGTCTTTATCAAATTATGATAGAATGAATTAAGAATTAAAATCAGATTCATCATCCTTAACTTCACTACAATCAAAGGAAATAGAAGGTATATGAACCATATGAGGTATATGTTGTGTGTAAGTACCAATAATCCCATATATAGGGTGCCCATAATGTGATGGAGGAGGATGTACATTATATGCCATTTGGACTTCTAGTTATTTATTATAATGGTCTTTCAAAGTATTTTTAAATATTTTTTGCTTACGGTGATCACTAGGTTGTGAGCTTGATTCCTTTGTATGATCTTCAAATGTAAGCTTTTGGTCATCAATAATATCTTGGATCTCATTATTTAGGTAAAACATCTACCTATATAATACATTCATCCTTGATGATAATCACAATAAGCATTCACATCATATCCTTTGGGTAGAGGTTGACTCATATCAACCTTAATAGGACGAGGGAGATATATAAGCTAAAAATATAGTAATTGTGGGAGTAATGAAGTTGGGGACTTAAGTAAACATGTAAATTATCTCCTTGATACATTAGATAGGACAAGCCAATTAGGCTATGGTAAAACTATGTTAATCATGGTGGTTATTTATTTTTTAGGCTTAGGAGGTTTTATCTTATAACTTGGTGTGATTATGAATTTATCACTAGATGTAGATACAGTTGGTGTGTTTGATGCATAATTGAGTTTATTCAATTACATAAGATTCATTTCAAGGCCCATTACAATATCGCATAAGTCATCAAAAGATTTTAACTTCTTAAAAATAATGGACTCATGTAAAGGAATAAGTAAAATTTGCTTGAATATATCTTGTAACTTTTGTCTTCAATAAGATTGGTCATTTTTTATAGCATTGTCTTATATCTCAAGACATATTCATTGATATTTTCATTGGTTCTTTGTTAAATTTTATCAATTTGAGCATTGTAAAAATTTACTAGAATATTAATATAAAAGTGTGATAATATCTAGTCTTGTAAGAGGTTTGAATGATTTCATGGATTGGAGAGGTACATCATAGAACCACCTCAGAACATAGTCCTTGAGGCTTCTTACAAATAATCTAGTTAAAATTTTATCATTGGAAGAATAGTCAAGGCATGCCATATAAAATGTTTAAATATGTTTTTTAGGATCACCCATACCATCATAAAATGTAAATTTAGGTGCAAAAAATATAGTTGGTAAAGGGTGTAAAGAGATTTAAAGTGCAAGAGGGTTATGCAACACATCTTATGAAACTATAACATGAGAGAATTTTAAATATTTTTGTTTAATGTTTGTAATCTTGTCCTACAAGTTCTTTACAACTTGTAAGAATGATTGAACTATAGGCCTAGTGGGATTTAGATTAGCAAGTTGAGTAGTCACCAAATGGGATGAAAACATGTTTTGAGGAGTAGTAGGCATTGAAACTAGTATTTGTGTTGATACAACTAGTAATTTTATGATAGATGTAGTAATAGTAGTTTTAGGAAATAAAGATTTAAACACATAAACCATGCCCCCATTAGATGTATTTGGTTGTATTATGTTCAACGGAAGGGATGTTTCCACATTATTTTTGTAATTTTTTTATTTGAGTATAGTTTTTCATCAAGATATTTAGGGTTTTATCAAATGGGCTCACAAAAAAATGTAATTACATTCACTTGATCATGGTCTATTTCCTCATTTTCATTTGTTTCATGTTTTTCATTATTAGTATATTCTTCTATGATAAAATTATTAATATTTTATTCATTACCATCATGGGTATCATCAGGATCCAAGGTATGAGATCCGTAATTGGTTTGAGACATCTTATATGGGTGAAGCAGAAACTAAATATGTTCAATAGGCACACCTCCCAATCTAGGGCTACACCTAGGTTACATACAAAATAGTAAAAGTAAGAAATAAAAAGTATAGAAATATGAAACTCTAGATGGTTTTAAACCATAATAATCAGAAAAAAATGAATTTAAAAGAATCATGTTCACCAAATGTTTAATCCTAAAAATATATACTAGGGTTATCTAGATGTTAAATGGGTTTATAGAAATGAAATGGCACAAGGGTGATAATTAGATCTATAGCAAGAAAATTAGATGTTAAACCTAGATATAAGCATACACTAAAGTTTATTGGATTGTTTATCCAAAGTTTTTATTTATGTTTTATTTAGTTTTGTTATTATTGGTTGATGGTTTAGTTATACTCGTGAGCTGGTTTTCTTTAACCAACTTCCCCCCCATAAGATTTTTAAAGCTTATATTCTACAAAATAAAATAAGTTTTGATACTTAATACATTTTATGAATTATTCTTCCTCATGCTAGTTGTATTAGTTGTATCAGAGCCATGACAAAAACAAAAATTTGAAGGAAAGAAGGGCAATATTCATCATCTAACCATTTATGTAAAAGAAATCTTCAACAACTCATATTCTTAGAGTGCAATAGAGGGAATCATCCATTCATATGGAAATATCAAATCCCTTAAAAATTTTTAATTATATTCATCCATCGAAGACTTCAAAATACATTGAAATTTAGCGACAATTGGCCCTAAATTTTCAATAGCATGGAGAAGAGGCACAAGCCCTTCTTTAGACACTGCGTAGTAAAATTGTTTGAAGTAGATCACTATTTTTTATTGATTTATTATTTTGGTTGAAATTTTTGACAACAATCATTGCCTATGTGTATGGGGATGGTTATATTTGGAATGATCAAAATAAATGTTACTCAACCTAAAGTGAAGATTATAAACAAAATAACTTAGCACTTGTTTTATATATATTTTCTTGTTTCTATCAAATTTTGTGTATGGAACTCTAAATTTGATCTAAGACAAATGTGACTTATATGGTACAATAATATAAAATAGAGTAGACATGATCAACTCCAAATAATGGTGTAATAGGGTTTTAATATATATGTTTCACTAGTCATTTTATGGGATCCTCTAGGAAAACCAATAGAATAACTCTTTTCACATTCAAAGTAAAAAACACTTTGTAAAAGATTTACCATACATTTTTTAATTTTCAATTTACCAAGTCAAGGACATATTAAATATCTTGACATTTTATATTCAAATACATTGAAGGCATGTTGGTCAACCATATTTTATTAGTCTATTGTATTAGGATAAGGTTAAGGGTTAAAAACCCATTCAAATAAGTTTTTGATAAAGTTTCATTTTGACCTTATTTTGTATTGAAAAAGTTCAAATTACAAAGACATAAGGGTGTAATAAGAAATATAATGGTTTAATGTGAGATTATTTTAAAAATTCTATGAATCCTTATATCATTGTAAATTGAAGATTCTTTTGAAGGTAAAGGCAAAACCTCAATATCATTCCCTTTTTTGACTTGATTATTATTTTAGCATCATGGCTAAAATTATCAGTCTCATATCTGAAAATGGACAAATGTCACCTAAAAAATGAAAAAAATGGAGAAAAAACATGGAGAACACCCTAATTTTTAATGACTTATGAGAAATCATAGAGAAAGAAACCACACCACCAAATAAATCCATGAATTTGGTTGAGTACCAAAAATAAGATAAGCATACACTCGCACTTTTAAAATCATCCTGCACTAAAAATGTTATCATTCATATTGAGGAAATAAAATTGGTACATAGAAAGCATGAAAAAAATTAAAGTATTTTATGACAAGTAACCTGCATACAAGAATATTGACCTTCTTATGTAAATTTTGAATAATAAATTGGTAGATAATGAAAATTTATTTGAATATCTTTCTTATATGAAAACCTTAAAATAAGAGTATTGTGCTATAGGTGGTAAAATTAATGATGACATGTTGATTTCCATCACATTGAATGACCTTAGTTCTACATACACTAATTTTGTTAAAATGTTACAGCTTAGTGATAAGCTTAATGGTGTCATATTTGACTCCATATGTGAATTGTTGACTTAGCGTGAGAGACAATTTTCAAAGAATAAAATTACACTTATCAAAGATGCTCATTATGTAAAGAATAGGTCCCAGAACAAAGATCATCACCATGTATAGTGATAGTTTCATAAGCATTCTCTTAAATAGTCTCAATGACATCCACATTATTCTCGACAATCTTCACAAAACTCAAATCAACACTCTCCAAGGTCTTTGAAATGTATACATCATAAAAAATTCTCACTCCTATGGTTCTTTTAATGATTCAACTTATTATATATATATTGATGACATAGGAAAGAGTCAATCTTTTTCAAATGTGGTGGTATTGGACATATTGTAGATGTATGTCCTTCTATATGATCCTATTCTCCACATAAAAATAAAACTAAATAAAATTATGTGGACCATTATAATGGTAGATATTCTAGTTACTCCATCTATTACAATTATCATGACACTTAATTTGATTATGAGGCATCTTATATAGCCAAGGTTTACGGTCCTGATGGACCTGATAACTTGTTCTGGGTGATGAATGATTCACCCATCTTGTGCAAGCTACTAGTCTCAAGATTGGGATATATTATAGTAGTATTTTTTAGCTTGTTTTCTTGATTTCAGTTCTATTTTTGGCTTTCCACCTAATATTCATGAGATAGAGTAGATAGTGATAATTTATTTTTATTATCTTAGTGTACATTTTCTCACCTCTCACCTAATTTGGTGAAAATATATTGTACTTGTTGGTCTTTAATTAGTCATTGGTGATAATATGTGTTGAGAAAAAGTCACCAGTGTTTGTTGGACATTAGGGAGATGTACCATACATAGTATGGGTTTTTCACTTGGATGGGTTCTTTTGTGGGACCTTATATGGGTTAATGTAGTTGGACATGCTTGATCATGTTCTACTATAGTATGGTATGATGATCACCAAGGATGAGAAAGCTCTAATCATGTTCATCAATTATTTTTTGCCAAACACATAAGGTGGGCTTCTTTATGGAATGACATTAGTTTTTGGTTAGCACCAGGGGTACAATACACCATTTATAGTTATGATAATGTTTCTTTGATGACTTCAGATTCATTACTCTAGTTTATTCATCTAATATACCCCTTTAAATGAAGGGGGAGTTCGTTGGATTATTTATCCAACGTTGTTATTTATGTTCTATTTTATTTTTTTATTATTGGTTGGCATGTTGGTTATACCCATGAGTTGGTTTTATTTTAACCAACTTATTCTTTGTAAGCTTTTTAAATCTACCTTTTAAAAAATAAAATACATTTTAATATTGTATACATTTTATGAATTATTCCTCCTCATATTGGTTGTATCAAATTTATTATGTTGAGACAGTCTAAATATGTAATGTACAATTATACTAGAATAGAAATGATAAATAAGTGATGTGCTTATCTTGTTTTGATGTTAATGTAGTTCTAGATCCAGATCATATTAAAATCAAGCTAGAAGGAGATTTGGGAATAATATTTATATTCTAGATTTAATGCTTCTAGTTTTTTAGATAGTAATTTCAACTTGAGACAATTGTGTCAATTCTTCTTTCAAGGTTTAATGCTAATGTATTAAATAGAATAAATGTTGGAATAGGATGTGACCACCTATATGCTTATGAGTTTTACTTTATCTTTGCTATAGTGTACTCAGATTTGGGTCATGGATAATTGATCTTTATGAAATGGTAAACTCTAGCTTGTGATCTTCATAGTGACCTTAGGGGGAAATGGGTTAGTGGGAACATAGTGTTGAGCTAACCCAAAGACCTCTATATCAATGGGTGTTGCCTATATAGCCAATAATTTGAAGAGGGCCTTAGATGTATGTAATTATCCCCTACATGTTAGCTTGTGTGTTAATCATGTAATACATGGAAAGTAAGTACAACATTGACCTAGTTTTTAACTTGGTAAATTAGGTTTTTGGGATGCTCATTTAGTACTTCAAACCTATAGATGTGCAATCCCTATGACTAATATGGAAATATGAATAAATAGGGAAGCATTATTCAATTTAATGCTCTTTGATATTTTTATAGTTTTTCATAAGTGATGAATGAACAAGGGTTGATATTATATTTATATCAATCCATTTTTAGTAATAAATCACATTAAAGAACTTAGGCTGACCATTAGGATACATTTCATTTATAAAATGGATGAATTTAGGGCACTAGACACTTGCATTAGGACAAGAAAATAATGTAGCTTTTACAATCTATCCTAGACATTAGTGTCCAAGGAGTAAGAGAGTAAGTATAGGTTTATAAATTTCAAAGATAGAAGATAAGTACATTTTAAGAATTATAGGAAAGATAGAAGATCTGGGTCATCCACATAAGACTAGTCAAACTAAGATATATGGTGTAAGGGGCATAAAGATAGAGAAGATGTGAGAGTTAAAAAAGTGGGAAAGGTAAAAAACTAAGAGGAAAAATCAAGATCTAAGTTTTCCAATTGAATATTTCAAGTCTAAAGGGCTTGAAGAGGGTATGAATTCATATCTAGGTATACTAGACATGAGTGAAAAATAAAAGAGGTTTTTAATGGATTCTGGGTAGTGATAGGTGGGATTCAAGACCCCCATGTGTTTGAGTTACTCCCCCAAGAAAATTGGGAGTTTTTTGGTTCAATACAAGCCACCCAAACATTATAAAACATTTAATACAAAACTCAATGGAGAGATTTAAGAGACCACCAATGATTTATGGTTTTATTATTAATATGTTAAGGGGACAAAATGTTATAATCCAACCTAGGGGAATAATGATAGAATGACATAGCTATAGGCTAGAACTAGTCTTCCCACTATGGTGTAAGAGAGAAAACTCTAATTTTGAGTTAATTACTCTTCAAGTATGGAACTCTACAATTCAAAAATAAATTTTTCATCTTTCTTATTTATATTAAACTTATCTTTTACCATATTCCAAGGAAGTCAATATCGAGCGACCTTACTTTTGAAGAAGTATCCAATCTTGTGAATATATTTTCTTAATAATCTCAAACTTTTGACTCAAGGGACCATGGCAAAGGGGACACTAAGTAAATTAAAATTGAAATACCACTAGATAGATTGATAATTGAGAGAAATACCATCGTATATTAATCATCATAGGAGTGATGAGAATGTTGTATAAACCAATCCCTTGCTAGGCATTTCTACCAAACAAGCAATCTTAAGATATGTAGTGCCTCAATAATATTTTATAAGAATCATTCCCTTCCAATATTTTAATGATCCATTTAATACCAATATCAATCCCTTGAAGCTTAATATCAATGAGCCAAATCCCACTAGCTTCTTTAGGGTGACAAAAATTAGCCCAAGAGACTTGATGAAAACCATGGTGCCCTTTAGAATTGTCTTAGAAAAAGTCTCTAAATATTTTTTCTATCTTCACATAAAAGGAATTATAAATATCCTAAAAATAAGAGTAGTAAACATGATTATTAGTGAGCACCTTATAATATATATAAAACTTCCCAATAAAATTCAATGGCTTAGTGATCTGAATAAACTTTTTTTGTAACACTTTGAACCACATAAGACCAAAAATCTACATGCAAGGCTATAAAAGTAAATGGAATTCCTAATAATTTAAACTAAACCCTAGATATGATCCATTTTTTCTTATATCCCTCTAACCAATGAGGTTTGGGTGAAAGTGATTGGCGATAGCATTGAGAGTTTTTCCATTGAATGGAAGATGTAGAGGCAAGGCAAAAATTGTCAAGACATTCCATAACATACTTAATAGAGTCCTCATATTCCTGAAGAGTTAGGAAAGATTCATAAACAAAATTCCCATTAATAAATAGGTGGTATGAGTTAGCGAGTGAAATAACCTTCACCAAATCCCTACAAGCATGGTTATCTAAAATATAGCTGAACCCCTCAATAGCCATAACATAAAGAGAAGGTGCAAGGGGGCACTCCTATTTGATATATTTTTAAATTTCAAAGTGTTGGAATTGAGAGCCATTTATAGTAATATAATTCCCAACATGTTGAACTAACATATTAATAGTGTGAATAAAGTTGGGACCAAACCTAAGAGCATGAAACATAGATATAATAAAAGGCCATTTAATCCAATCATAATATTTCTCAAAATCAATTTTGATGAATAACACCTTCTAGTTGGATATCTTGGCCCATTCCATACCTTCCTAGATAAAAATAAAATTATCAAAAATATATCTATGTTGAATAAACCCTGTTTGTTCACTTCTCATAATTAAGGGGAGTAAATGCTTGATTCTAAGGGCTAAAGATTTAAATATGATTTTGTAAGATATATTAAGCAAGGTAATGGGCATCCAATTTGTAATTATTTTAAGGTCACTAAAATTAGGAATTAATTTTATTTTACCTTATTAATGAGATGTCCTAAATATTTGGACAAAATAACTTCAAAGTAGACTATTTGAAGATCAAGTCCAACTTATCCCAAAGGGTTTGATAGAATCACATGAAAACCCATCAACTCTTCAGGCCTTGTTAGAGTCCACATACACAATGGCTTCCTTAAGGTTAATAAAGATAAGTTACCTATTATATATAATTGTTCGTTCTCTAGAGAGATTATAGGAGACCACTTCAAGTCAATGAGAGAGAATAACTTCATGAGTAGGGGAAGAGGGATGCAAAACAAACACTCCATGATAGTGATGAATAAAATCTTGTAAGATGTCAAGTAATATGGTAAACATTTTATAATTACATTTAATGAATTTAATTTTGTCTATAAATTATCTTGATTGAAGGAGAGAAAAATTATTTATTCTCTTTGTCTCAAACTTTCAACTAATGCATTTGTGTTATAATTTGTGTTCCTCTGCCTTTGTAAGCCTTCACCAATTGGATCTTATATCTCCACATGAGAGATGAGTCTATAAATGAGGGATTAAAGGTGTGGATTGTAACTATAATGAAATACTAAGGTATTCATGGTTTGTATCATGATTAATATGCTGCCAAAAGAGATCCACCTTTTTCCAAAAATATAGAGATAATAGGTGGTGTGGGCTACTACATCATCCCACTGCACAATCAAACTAGTATCCCTTATGGGTCTAAGATGTAGGTTATAAATTATAATGATATTAATAATAGTCCACTCATGTTTTATATGGGAAATATTTATTTAAAACTAATATTTATGGGATTTAACTTGGGGGGTAGTCCACTCAATGTAGAAGGAAATATGGTGATGGTCAAACAAGAAAGTGTCTAAAATCATAAAAATTGACCGATCATGAACATGAGTGAAGAATAAAAAGTTTTGTTATGATAAAAAATAATGATCAATACTCTTAATAAATTGATCTTATACTTGATTAAAATTATACCATTTGAGCTAAGGACAATTTGATTCATTTTTCTTGCAGTGGTTGGGGTCAAAAACCCCAAGTTTATTTTGCATGTAAAACTATAGATCCCATTGCCTTGAACACCATCTCATATGGATACATACTTATTTGTCTTCAATAGACATAATCATGTTTAATTCACCATATATAATATAATTCACATCTAGAAGAGAGTTTTCCAACCATCTCTAAAGCAAGGTGTGTTCCACAACATCATTATAGGCATACAAGTTGACAAGGCCAATGATGCAATTAAAAAAGTCAAAAAGATTCTAGACCAACCAATGGGTGGGGTAAGAACCCTAAGAAATAATTTTTTGATATAAATTAGGTGCCAAAATGGTGAAAATGCATCCACAAACAACTGATTGATAGGTGTCTTGACAAAGGGCCCTAGGCCAGATAGTGCAAGCAAAATATTGATGTAGTAAATAAAAAAAATTGACTTCTTACATGTATAATATTTTAATTTTGGTAAAATTATGAAAAATTTTATTAATCATTTAATTACATGTCAGATTAATGAGCCCTATAACATTATAAGAATAAATTAGCATTGGGAATCATCAAGGTTCATATCATTTCCCTCTATAAGACTTGAGAGGGTTACAAATTTATTGAAAGCTAATTCAGGAAGGGCATAGTCTCCATGTTTTAAAGGTTTAATTTTTTTTGGAACATAATCCTCATCCATTTTAGAGGGTGAGGGACTATGAGAGTGTCACATAATAGGTTTATAGTTGAGGATCATACTACCAAGCTCTGAATCAGAGTCCTTCACCCCTTAATGGGGATATGAAGATGGAGCCATAGGAGTATAGAGAGGAAACAAAATGGATGAATATTTTAGGAGAATAGGAGATAGGAGGTGGGGGTTTGAGTTATATGGCATAAATAATTTACTATCATAAACTGATGATCTTGGCCCCCCTAAAGCCGATAAACAATTAGATGCACTTAGGCACTTCCATGGACTGCATTATTCTTCCTATTAGAGACTATTTCCCACCCATCATAATTCTAAGGTTTTGAATTAGAGCCACTTTTTTCTTGATGAAAAGGAGTGGGGAACAATAGATGGAAATCTATAATCATATGGTATGAAACTTGGCACTAAAAAAGAGTGTTTGGGATGCTAATATAAAACACACATTATGTGAAATGATTATTAATTACTTGAATCTCAATAAACTCTTTGAGGTCTTTAGAAAGGTATATTTCAAAATAAAACCATCTTTAAGGACATGTTGTATATAATTTTTTTTATTCATGATAGATAAAGTGGCCTAGAGGCTTGATAACTAGTTAACAAAATTCCACAAAGGAAGAGGTAAGCCTAGAAATTATACCCAAATTAGTATTTTAAGTTTAGCTTATTATGATATATGAAACTATCAAGTCCAATATGATAAAACAACCAAAGTGTTGTGAATAAACTAGGCACCATGGAAAAAAATAGATTTGAAATGTTTGAGGTTTATGAAATGAAATAGGAAGAAACCTTTAGTTAGGTTTCAAACCACTTCCAGTTTCACCCGATGGCCTTGCCAATGGTTATGAACCCACTACTTTAATAGGTTATCTAAAGGCACTCAAACCATAAAATAAGAAACCAAGGTGAAATTTTAAAAACATTTATAGGATTTATCAAACTCTAGTAAATATATAACCACATCTAGTAAAGGAATGTTATGGTTAGAGTCAATACCTCATAGTAGACTTTCAAGATAAAATTTTGAGCTTGTTTCATCACCATTAATTCTTAGGATCCCATTGTCTATCCCTACATCAATTGATGTAGAAATGGTGATGATGAACATTTAATAAATAGAAAGCAACACCACCCAAAGTGAAAAAGGCCAACCTAACTTATATTAATAAATGCACTATCAAAATAGAATTAATCTTGCTTAGATTGAAGATATATCGATGGTGTAATGGATGGGGAGGAAACCGTAAAAGCACATATACATCTAGTACTCCATAGGGCTTTATCTCAAAAAAAAATTAGTAGAATATATTTGAATAGAATCATTTTGAAAAATATTGGTCATTGATACATAACACATTTATAATTTTTGCTCTTATGAAAAATATTATTTATACAACCAATTCAAAAAAATGTAAAATTATTAAAAGTAATTAATGTAATATTAAAAAGGTGGTAAGTTCATAAAAGTTACCATCAAATGTAATACCTTATAAATTAGTGATATATACTAAAAAATATATTACAAAAAGAGCATAGAATTTGTAACAAACTTATATTACTCATCACATTTTAAATCATCCTAGGTATCCTAGTTTGACTCATCCCACACGGGATTATATGACTATTGATCTAGATATTTCATTATAGCTCCTAATGCATTTTATGATTTTAAATCTTTCAAATATAGAACTTTTATTCCATGAAAGGTGACCTCATATATTTTATTACATATCCTTAATATGACTCTCATTTTGATGAGATCATTGGTTATCATATCTCAATTTCAAATTTCTAAAAATAATAAAAAAACACTCAAATAATTAAAAAATCACAAATTTAATATACATATCTTCTTAATTAATTCATCATGATATTCTTCAAATTTTTACACATGTGATCGATTTGATAAATATTATAACCCTTGGTTATCTATTTTTTTCCCTCTTACTTCTTCTTTTTAACTTTATTGATCTGAATATTTCAAAAAAAATGGAATTTAGCATGTTATTTTCACAATCTACATACAGTAGAATATATTATACATCACAAAAAATATCAACCAAAAATAACTAATATCAATTGTCATTACTATCAAAAACTTTTCGATATTGACTTGTATCATTTTCACACAATCAAATAAAAACTGAGAAAGTATATCCTTAATACATCCAATTTTTTAATACTATAGTCAGTTTCAATTTATAAAATGCTATTATTCATGAAAAATATTTCCTTTATGTGATATTACTCATATATGAATGTTAGATACATTGAAAATTATACATTTAATGATATGGGGATGTATAATTATTCCTATGCATCACTATTATATCTCCCCATTTAAGCCATTCAACTATAATCCATATCTATAATGGAGGAATATTTCTCATACATGGCCATGCCATAATTGTCTATACATATTTTACCTAAAAAAATATTTATTTTTCATATCCCTTCCATTTATTATACTTTTAAGACCATGGTTTTATCTCCTAATCTCTATTGTTCTTGTTTCAAAATTAAAAAAAGTAAAAAAATTCAAAAATTTCAAAAATTCAAAAATACAAAAAGATTCAAAACAATCTAAACATATAAAATCAAGGCCTGAGCATGATTATAAATATTATTTACACCATTTTCATATATTATTTATCTCATGATTGGTAGATAGGATAATATTTTTCTATCGCACATGCATTTTAATGGTATATATGAGCATTATGTATGACATACATATTTTACAAGGACTTAAATGTTGAACTTGCCTTTACCCATTGATCATGTCTTTTTGGGGGGAATATTATCTAAATGTTACAATATTTACATGTGTTACCATTATATAAATCCTATATTTTGTTGAGATTTATACTCTTTATAAATTTCTTGCTAACATCTCTATTATGTACATAGATATGATATTTGCTAGGATATGATCACATTACATATACATGGTGTATATTATATTTATAGTTTTATGTTCCACTAATGATTTTACTTGTACATAATAGATTATAATTTAGTTTTATATTATGTATGGCCCTTATCCCTTATGTTAAAATTACTTGAGCATCTCTATTAGATCATTATTTATTTTGTGACATTTTAACATGTCCATTGTTTGTGGCCCTTGGCCCTATGTTTTATGTGACATGTGAACATGTCCATTATTTATGTAATTTAACCTTATGTTTTGTGAAACATTTGAATAGGTCCCTTGTATTTATCCCTTAGCCTTATTTTTTGAAATTGTGTTTGTGTGTTTGTGTGCTTGTTGATTTTGTTATGTTTGATGAGTGTAATGATCCATATCATGCACAAATTATTACATACGCTTATTATATTTAAAATAATATTATGAGTTTCATTGATACATTTATATATATTAGACACTTTATAAATTATCTCATATGTTACATACATGTTTTGTGTTTAATTTATTTTAATTAAATGAACTCAAATGAATAGATCTACACTATTGAAATGGAATGCTAGAATATACATATATCATATTAAAATAAAGTATTATAAAGAATTTTATTATTATATACAAATATTTCACCCTAGGAGAGGGTGTTCAATCCTCTCAGATATTTGAAAAACATGGGAATACCTCTAGGCCTATGGGTTACCTATAACATAGGTAAACATATAGGTTAAAGGACTAGCTCCCTTGATTTGTATCTTAAGCTCACACGCTACACTAGAATAGTAACTTGGGGGTAAAAATGGAAGAAGATAACAAAAATTAACCTATGATAATGAGGTGATACACCAAGGGTAATTCCACACAATAAACTTACATCTGCACTAAGAAGGAAAACTACCAAAACTGACCTCAACTCCATGTACATCTAACATAAGTATTTATCATAGAGTCATATTATTATGCACATCTATAGGTGGGTTAAAACAAGGTATGATACTAGAAACTACTATTCCCTATCACACTTTAAGAAACATTCAACAAATATATACACTTTATGAGACTTGTTAGAAGATATATCCATCACATAAAACATGCAAGGGTAGCATGGAAGAAAGGAGAACATATTCATCACTTAAAATTTAAGTACACCACTTAACACACTTAGAAAAAATATTTTAGAGATAAAATAAAATTCATGTCTTATTAAAAATAAAAACAAGGTGCCAAACAAGTAGGTCTTTGCCATACTAGGTGTGTCCTTCATATAATTGCTGAAATGAATTACATAAATAGAGTATAGGAGAGGAGAGAGAAGAAGAGAAGTGGAAGGTTCACAATTCCATGTGTTAATATATGGAAACCAGTTACAATGTGAGAGAATGAGGTGGCAAATAAAGTCATGAAGTGATCTTGGACAAGTGCCCATCTGAATTACATCATTATCCTTTGAGTTGGTGTAGGGGCTCTTCACCTTCCTCTTTGAAACTATCTTGATGATGAGAACTTAAATAGACTATCCAAAAATAACATAGGGATATTTGAAACATTTTAAATATCAAGAAAAAATTTCAATTTTTTTTAACATCCTTCATATTCTCTCATGCATCATTTGCCATTCACTATCTAGTAATTTCTCACTAGCCATCCAGGTCTGTCATCGCACTTGTCACCTGGGCAGTCTATAGTTTCTCAAATAAATATAATTTAATAGGTGTTAAGAAACTCAATTGGAACTACTTTTTCATTTTGTCTATAAAATAGACCTTAATGAAACTTAGATAACACTTTTCAATTCCAGTCCTTGATAGTCATTTTGCCTTCTCACTATCTCACTTAGAATGCTTATAATGAATAGACTAATAAAGGTATTTTAAAGATTAATAAATGTGATAAATGATTATTATAGGTTGTCAAAATTCTCTACAGACCTCTTTCAATTATTTTCATTCAATAATTCTCCTTTGTACCTATAGAACTAGTAAAATCTTGTAAGAAATAACATGTTAGGTTTGTCTGTATAAGAGACAATATGAAAAAATGGGTGGTGAGGAGATTTTAATATTTAAAATCCAATTAAAAACACTTCCAAATTAATTTTACCACTTCTATATTCATCTTCATTCATCATTTCTCCATTGGGTTTTAAAGAGGGCTTTCAAAGGGTTTTTGGTCTCTTAGACTATTAGCAATGGTTCATAAAAAACAAATGATAAAAATCCAAAAAAATTACACTAAAGACAATATAAGTACCTCCTTAAACTATCCGAAAGTACTTGATTCACCATACAATACCTTTGTATAGGTGTGATCATAAGAATTTGTCCTCTTGGGCTTATTCTTGCATTTTGAGTAGGTCTGAGAGAGATTTGGGTTGAAATAACCAGTTTTAGATTATTCCCTAGAACTCAATGGTTCATGTTGGAATTATATTATAAATTTAAATATATCAAGGTATTTTGTAGGTTCATGTGAGCATATAGGTGAGTTTGGGAGTCATTAGGGCTCATGTCTAGTTCTAGGCCTAATAGACCTTACTATGTTGAACTGCATATTTAACCTCATGTAGGTTTATAATGGATTAAAAGGCATATAAATTATTTTTTCATATTTATATAAACCCCATACAATATGTCACCATGTATTTAAGACTATTTCATTCACCCATTTACCCCTTATGCATTGAGTCTATAGGTTAGGCTACCTATACAATACCCTATGTCTGAGATAGAATAAAGGGTACTTCCCCTATTGGTATGTAATAAATTATATCATGGATAGATTTTTTAGGTCATGAATACCACATGAAATAATTTTCAAGGATTTTTTAAGATTCAATAGTCCTCAACTTCAAACTATCTAAAGACTAGCTTCTTATACTTATGACTATGCAGGACTATAAGCAGTATTCTAACAACACTAAATTTGGATTATAGGTTAGGTTCCCTACATATTTACAACACCTAGGGATGTATCATCACCAATATGAGAGTTTTTCTAAATATATCCATCTATCATATACTTTTGAATACTTATAAACTATAGTTCTCCATTAACTAGTACTAGTCTGCATTTAGGCTATAGGTGTCTCCCTAAGGAAAACAAAGGGTTTATGTAGGAGATTATTAGTGTTTGAGGTATGTATTAAATTATATTGAATCCATATTAGGTTATTTGGATTATATTATTCCATAATTTTTTTCATCAACTAACTACCATTGCTCCTTGTTTAGGCTAGTCCACTGTATGTATAACTATGTCACCTATAGGTTATTGTTGGGGGAGAAATTGGAAGGTTTAATATAGGTGCTCATTCTACCTAAGCATTGTATTTTCACACCTTCATCTTCTCTTCAAGTCACTGAGGATCATTCCATATGTGAGTAGACCATTTATTCTTTGAGAACATGTAGTCATCCCACTACCAATACATTATAGGTATTTAGGTCATAATTTTCTCTTTTCATTTCAAATTACTATAGTTTTCATTGAGTGTTTTAGTATACAACTAACTAAGTTTGAACCATTCAATCATATTATTTATTAACAAAAAAACATTCTCTTTGAATGGACATGATACTAATATATTTAAGTTGAAAGAAATGAAACACAAAACCTACTCAGACTTCATATATCTTCACCAACATATGACATTTACATTAGGTAGAAACCTTATTTAGAGAAAATAAGTTAAATTTTTCCATTTTCATATTTCCTCAATATTGCACCATGATCATTATTTGAACTAGTTTAGGATAAAAAATATGACCCTTGATGACTTTAGAAACATCATTAAAGTCATGGAATTGAATACAACCATATATCCTAGGGTTTTTTATGATCTTATATGCTCCTTACATGATTTTAGGTAATTGTATTTGACTATATATATTTAATATTTATTTAGTCTTTATTCATGGTCTTGAGAAACCCACCTCAGTTAACTTCCAAGTACTTAAATGTGAAATTTCCATGGAGGAATTTAATTCCATGGTTTGGGAGGTGAAATACAAACACGTTACCTTGATTTGAAGCTACTCATAAAAGACAAACACTATAAATATGTAAATAATATTCTACAAATTAATGGTGATGATGAATTTCCTAGCATAATGAGAGGGATCTTGTTCACCTATAATGATTTCACATGAAAACCATTTTAAAAACCACCTAGTAAAGATGATCATGCTTTGAAATTCTACCTCCACTCCTTGGTTCACATAGACTACTGTAATAGATGAGTAAACTTGAAGGTGTTAGGATGGATAGTCAACATGAAGGAAGTAACTATGTTAACCTTTGTTCATGAATCTCAATCCACCAATTTGAAAAATATTTACATGTAATGAGAGTAAAAATAGAATAATTTCATCCACCAAATGCATTCCCCTCAACTCTTCTTGGCCTATCCATACCAACTATAAACTAGTGGACTTGTTTGACTTACCAAATGGAGTGAAGAGAGAGATATTACAATTTTTTATAAATTTAAAATTTTAGAGGAAATATGAACATGGAAATGAGTTGTGTGGAACTTAAGGGACACTAATAAAGCTTGAGAATTGTCTCCTTGGTGCATTGGATAAGACAAGCTAATTAGACTATTGTGAAACTATGTTAACCATGGTGGGTGTTTCATTTTTAGGATCAAGATATTTTACCTTATAACTTGGTTTAATAATGAATTTTATATTTGATATAGATTTATTTATTGTGTTTACTACATACTTGAGCTTATTTAATGACATAAGCTTCATTTCATAGTCACGTACAACATGGCATAAGTCATTGAAAGATTTTAACTTATTAAAAATAATGGAATCATGTAATGAAACAATAAAAATTTGCTTGAATATGTCTTAAAACTCCTTATCTACCATAAGATTGATCATTTTGGCTCATATTGTCTTATATCTCAAAACATATTCATTGATAGGTTCATTGGTTCCTTGTTTGATTTTGGTAATTTGGGCATAGAAAACCTTTTCATAAATATTAATAAAAAAAAGTGCTAAAATTGATCTTCAATAAGTTTGAATGCTTTTACATATTATAGAGGCAAATCATAGAACCAAATCAAATCATAGTCCCTGAGGCTTCTTGTAAATAATTTGGTCAAATGTTTATCATTACAGGCATATTTAATGTGTGCCACATAAAAGGTTTGAATATGTTTTTCAGGATCACCCTTACCATCATAAAATGTGAAATTACGTGCAAAATACCCAAATGGAAAAGGGGGAAAATATATCTCAAGTGAAATAGTATTATGTAATAAATATTGCAAATCAATAGCATGAGGATACTTTAAATCATTTTTCTCAATGTTTGTTACCTTATCCTCCAAATTCCTTATAAATTTAAGGAGTGATTGAAATGTATGCCAATTGAGATTTAGATAGTAATTTGATTAGACACCAAATGGGATGAAAACATGTTTTGAGTAGTAATAATCATTGAAACTAGTATTTATGTTGAAACAATGGATAATTCCATGATAGATGTGTCAATAGTAGTTTCAGAAAATTAAGTTTTAAACACATAACCTATGGCCCCATTGGATGTATTAGGTTGTAATGTGTTCAATGGGGGGGATGTTTCCACTATAGTTTTGGAACTTTTTACTTTGAGTATATTTTTTAGGATCTTATCAAGATCTTTAGGTTTTTTCAAATATGCTAATGAAACAATTAAATTGTTTGCACTTGATCATGGTCTATTTTCTCATTTTCATTTTTTTCATGGTTTTCATTATCATAATATTATTATATGATAACCCTATTATTATGTTTTTCATTGTCAACATGGGTATCATCATGATCAAAATTATGATATGCCTAATTGGTTTGAGACATCTTAGATCATGGAAGGGGAAGCTCAATGTGTTTAATAGGCACACCTCCCATTATAGGACTAAACTTAAGTTGCATGAAAAATAATAAATGTAAGAAATTAAAAATTATAAAAATATAAAACCCTAGCTAGTTTAAAAACTTAGGAATAAAAAAAAATTGCATTCAAATGAATTGGGTTCACCAAATGTTTGACCATAAAATTTGATCTAAGGTGATCTTATCATTAACCCTATATTTTAATTAAAGGGTTATATATAAATCAAATGTCTCAAGGGTGATATTCAAATATATAGTAGGATAATTATATGATAAACTCAAATATAAGCATACACTGAATTATATAGCTTAAATATGGAAATTACAATTATCTTAGGTATATAAATAACAAAGGAATGTACCTAGTGTTGGAATTATCTATTGAGAGGGTGGATAAATTAGTATACAATAATCCACATTAAATTTTAAAACCATTCCATCATTCATCAACTTGATCTAGAAACATAAATATGAAAGCACATACATCTAAAGCATGAACAATATCATACATCACATGAACACAACATTTATATGGGAAACCCTCTTGGGGGATAAAATCCACTCAACCCTACAAGTTGTAATACAATATTATAATGACAAGATCTAATTTATACTAGCTACAACTGATTAAGGAACTACTATCCCTATTTAGTGAGACTATAATACCACAATGTGCTACAACACCTATCTAGCTGAGCTGGAAAAAAACCAGACTTTTAGCAAGTTTCACCTTATAAGGAGGTTTTAACTCCCTTGTATGTTGAGTTTCCACAATAACACCTATGAACATATCCACTTTTAAACTGATGTTTTCAACACCTAATGATGGACCTCTGATTATCACTCATCACCTTTGTTCATACTCAAACTACAAGAGGATTATTTTACCATCAAAATTATGAACTATAGGTCATATAAATATTCCAAAAAAAAAAATCTATTAAAATCATCCACTAGGCACACACAACCTTCATCTTTCCTTCACTCACTATACACACTTACTCAAACAACCTCTTGATCATGCTCACTCATTCTACCTCTTCTAGGCTTATTAGGTCCAATGACCTATGTGATCACCTTCAGCACCTTGATCAAACTATCATGTCTGATCCTATTTGCTCTCTACTAGTCCTCATTGACTTTTACCTTCTCTTTCAAATGTTATCTCCTTCACTTGACTCCATAGATATACAACTAGAACAAATAGGCCAAATAGGCCTTGTATTTATACCATGCTCTTGGTATAACCCATCTTGGTCAACCAAGATATTTACCATAGTTTTTACACCTTAAAAATAGGTCCTAATACATGTTACATGGAATAACCACATATTCCATATGTTTTTAAATGCCTTGTTATCCCAAATCCACCATTAGGTCTTAGAGAGACCTAAAACAATTAGGCCTTCATATTCACACGTTACATGTGAGACTACTTAGACCACATTCATATTTTACCAATGATTTGAACATATAAAACTTATCTCAAATATCCCCTTGATCACTTTTACAATATTCCATGACATTTGGAACACCAACTCTACACTTGGACCTACCAATTAGGTCTCCTCACTCTTCAGGTCTTCATACACAAAAAACATAGTCTCAAACTTTTGGACCAAATACTCAAATCATTCACATACGCATATTATTAGATCACATGGGTGAACCCTTAAAGACATTATTTATACCTCCATGTTATTTATACACATAAACACATGTTCAAAGCACTCAAAACAACATATGTAAAATGACCACTTAGACTAGTCATAAATGGTCAAAATATAGTAAATCTATTTTAACTTTCCATATATGATCAAGGGAATATCATGAAAGCCAATTCCTTTTCATAATAATTAAATACTTATATAAAATATCCATGCTTATTTTATTCTTCAACTCTACTCAAAACATCTTCATCTTACCTCTATAAGATGGTTACTCAAACTACCAGTGCATTTAATAAACATAGTCAACTTTTACATCTTTGTTCATACATAATATAGATTTTTAAAACTTTTAAATACCATAAAAAACATTAAAAAGGATTAAAAAATAATTTCCAATAGATAGGACATCATAAAACATCAAAATACCAATATAATGAGCTCAAATATCCTTCTCAAGTTACTTACAGAACACAATCAAACACATAGTCAACATTGGACCTTAATATCTTTGACCATACATAATTTAATATATTCAAACTAGGTTATTTGCGTCATGGATTATTCTTCAATTTTTTTTATAGAACCAATAAAATCATCTTGGATCAAAAGTTATGGCCAAAATACTACAAACTAGTTTTTCCCTTTGTAAAATTCAAATATTTAAATGTCAATGGTCATAGTTAAATCTCGACCACTTTTATATCATCTCATGTCCTATCTCATCTTGTCCAATCATGATCCATAAATATTATTTTAATTATCTCAAACTTTAACAATGTTAAATATCAAATAGGCTGACCACTTTAACTTACTATGTTCCATCAATCTCAAATGTACGATCAAATGTGAATCATTAGATCCTTATCTTTTATCTATGGTCAAGGTTAAACCTCAAGAACTTCCTTCCATATTTATAATTCTTGAAATATTTGGAAAAATGTACATCATTTATCTCTTCTATATTTTCTTGAACTTTACCTTATGCAAAATTCACTAAGTATGGGGACCATTACAATATGTCTAAGTAGCCAACTTTGAACCTTAATAACTTCTTCTATGCTTACACACATGATCTAAAATTTGGAACATATGATCTCCTTTAAAAGGGGAATCCAACCATATATCAAAATAATCTTGAAACATTCTCAAAAGTGATATATATCACCATTAAAATTATTTCTCAAAATTTTATGTCACAAAGCCAACTATGCTTAGAATATCCATATAAGGCCAACTTTGCATTTGCATAACTATTGTTGTGCTTAGTCACATGATTTTAAATTTAGTGAAAAATATATAGACATAAATATTAAAAAAACCATAATATCACCTTCTCTTGAGATTTCCACACATGTGAGATATGACTACAACAAAATTCTTACTTAGCTCTTGTTTCCACATTGTAAATTTGGCAAAGTATGGGAAAACACTGTCAAAATGCCTGGGAGCCTAACTTTGCACTTGAATATATTTTGACATGATCATTTACATGAAATATGATTTATCATGTAATAAATAGGTACTAATGTTATCAAATACCATATGAACAATTCCCCTTGACTCATCCACATATGGCAATAGTGATGTCATCAAACTACCTACTTAGATTTTTTTGCCACTAGACCTAAAGTGTCTAGATGAAAACTATGGATTACCAAATGAATCAAACTTATTCACACAATAACTCAAAGATTATAAAACATATTATGGACCTATTTCAAATTATAAATAATCCATACTCATCCCTAAACATATTTAACCATGTAAACTATGAAGATCAACCAAGCCTTCTGCAAGCATATTAGGATAAACACATTGCACACTTTGTCATTGTCACTTAGATTATCAAGGAACTTCATACACTCACCTAAACACCTTGATGAAATAATTAATAATACTCCAACAATATCCCCCTTTTTAATTGATTTCAACAACCATCATATAACAATATACAACTCACCTTCTCTCTTTTTTAAGAACTCTCACAATAGAAACTTTCTCCCCCTTTGACTCAAGGACAAAGTGGGAAAAATATGATCCTAACGACCTAAAAATACCACCAATAGGATATGAACACCTTATAAATATAATATAAACTCTCCCTTACCTTTATCCTAATTCTTCTTTCCTTGACAACTTCCTCTTTCTCCATGCCAACACTCTATTCAACCAAGCACTGCAACTAATGAAGAAAGAACAAAAAAAAAACCACTAGATTATGATGGAACTCATAAGAAAAATTTGAGAGGGAATCCCCTTAGTAAATATGATCCATTTAACATTTTTATCATCTTCATATCTCCATACTTCATGAATAACCATCACACATGCTTACGAGCTTTCTCTCTTAAGCTACCACAAGGACCATCAATAGAAATTCTTGCCACTGAAAAAATATGAAACATGCTCTAAATAAACCTAAAAACTCACCTTGAAAAACTTATTCCTTGATATTTTGGATAATTCAATCCAAAATCACTCTTCTTCACACTAGGCTTATCTAGCCTCCTTTTATCCCTACCTAGAACTTATAGATCTCACAACTTTATGTAGACATAAATTCAAGAGCTAAAACTTCATATATGGATCATTATCATATGTTCCCTTAAGAACACCAAATTTTACCAACTAGATATTTTTTTCAACATACTTCCTACATAAACTAATTAGATAATTAATCCTCCATCTTGACAAAAATAAGAATAACTTGAGAACCAAAAATCTTCAAATCTATTTGAATCTTGATTTGATAACCCATTTTTCCCACTCATCATATTAATAATCCTAAAACCTCAACTCATAAGGCAAACTACTTTTATAACATAGCCTAAAACCTTAGAATCTTAAAAACAACAAGATCAGCATCCTCCTTCTAGTTAATGCACACCTCTAAAACTTATTACATACCTAGAGACAACCATCACACACTTATGGACCAAAAATTGATACTTCAAACCTTTGGGAGACATGAATTCTTATAAACCATTTTAGGCTTGCTTTCCCTTAAACTAAAAACTAAGAAAATTGAGAGCACTCAAGAATCTTCAATTTGCCTTCAACATACGTTTAGATCAGAAAAAATCCTAGATCACATCACAAATAAGTTCATAGACATTTCTAAGTACCAAACACTTCTTGACATTGCAGCAATCTCATTAGGCCACCTGAAAACACTCATTATGACCTTGTATTATAGCTCCTTCATAAATCTCTAGAAAAAGATCATGATCTTGTTGTTCTCCCTAAATTCATTATTTTCATAAAACATGACATCTTTAAAAAGTCTTTAAATTCTATCCAATCTTATTCAATAATCATATAGAGACACTTCATCTTTAGAACACTATAAACTTCTTTTGCATACACAACTATTCAACAAGCTTTTAATAGGCTTATCAAGATCTAGAACATAAGTCTAGAAGAAAGGCCTTCAACTTATAGGCTCACCTATAATCTCCTAAAAAATAATATGCAAATAGATATTTGAAACTCACCTTTTTACTAGAGCATCCAACCCATGATCAACAAGCTAACTCCTTCTCAAGATAAGACCACTGAGATTCTTTGTAAGCTTATTTTCTCCAATAAAAGATATATATAAAAATAATGCACAAACATACCTTGTTTTCATACCTTATCATCAAATAATATATAACAACCACCAAGCTTATTTTGACTGACAAGTGTCTCCTTGGAGCCTAGATAGAGACACCCCTTCGAGATGGTGAGACTATAAGCCCCAAAACTCAGGAGACTCCCATATCTCCATAATCTAATATGAATTATAGTCCTACTTGAATTTAATGAATCCTTGAATTCATTATTTTCTTTAGATTTGAAAATAAAAGTTATCAATATAAACTCTTGACTCTCCTTCATGCCTATCATGTCAAACAAACCATCTTTTATCTTAGAATGATCTCTTTGAATAGGCTTAGGTTTCCAAACCCAAGTGTGACCTTTTCCTTGCACACTAAGAGCTGCATAAACCTTATTTTGCTTTGTGAACTCATTCAACCTATTCTTAAAATACCTAACAAAGTGACCAAATATATGATAACTAAAAAAACAAGATCATTCATACCTTTTTCTTGATGATGATTATGATCTTCTTTTATTATCTAGATAGAAGACAAATTCTCTTAGCAGTCCTGTATCTTCTTCATATCTAATTTTTTATTTTTTGTAGCAGGAAGTCCACCTTGATCAAGATTATGCTTCATATTCTTGGGTCTTAACACCATTTATTGACTTTTGGGAGCATATTTCTTCTTGTCAAAAATTGAGTTAATCTTCAAACTATTTTTATAGAATTTGCCAATATGTCATACTTTATTGTAATTATATAAAACAATATCATTCATCATACCTATTGACTAATATGATATATTATTTCTCAAATACTAATTACTTTTTCTTCCAAGGCTCCATGAGAACTCATTCTTGATTGACTTGCTTCTATAGTCATTAGCTCTATGACCATACTTATTACATGTATAACAATGACTATGGAATAAACTATCATACCTTGAATAATTTGGTTGTCTATCAAACATTATTTTATTTCTTTCAAACCTTTCATTCTCCTTGACATACCCAAGATTCTCATGCTTCTCTTCTAGCTTATCCAATTTGACTATAAAAATCTCATGCTCACTTTTTAATGATTTCATTTCAACCTTTAACTGATTGAACTCATCTTTTTTTGCTTTCAAATTGCATTTATAGTCCTTAACTAATCCTCAAGAATATTTAACTTCTCTTCACCCTCTTTGAGCTTTTTGGCCATGTCTTTCAATCTATATTCATGTACATCAATAGACTTGATATTTTCTTGATACTTCTTTTCTTCTTTCTTGGACAAACTTAACAATCTTCCCTCAAGATAACTGACTTGTACTTCAAGACCTTTGATTATATTCTTCATTTTATGATTCCTCATCTTCTGCTCCTTTAGTTCACCAAGTGCACTCATGAGTTCAGATTCTAGATCAACTTCTTCTTCTTTGTTGTCATCTTCTCTATTGTTATGGAAATCTTCTTTATCAAATATGATGTCCTTTTTTTTAAACACAAACTTGTATTGGCATATACTATATGAACCTTGATATCATTGATAATATTCTCATTCTCTTTGGAATTTTTCTTCAAAGTGCATATATATTCTTCAAGTGCCTTAATTATAACCTTCCATTATTTATTTCCTTTCTTCAACTGCTTATCCACTATTTAGGATAACATTCAAGTTATTAGGCTTCCTCCAAAGGACCTGCTCGAATACCAATTATTGGTGGTAGATAATAAGAGGGGGATGAATTGGTACAAAATAATGCACATTTACTTTTAAAACCATTCCATCATTCATCAACTTGATCTAACAACATAAACATGAAATCACATACATCCAAAGCATGAACAAGAGCATACATCACATCAACACAACATCTACATGGGAAACCCTCTTGGAGAAATAATTTATAAAATGTATACAATATCAAAATGTATTTTATTTTGTATAAGGTAAGTTTTAAAAATATTATGAAGAAGAAGTTGGTTAAATAAAACCAACTTATGGGTATAACCAACATGTCAACCAATAATAAAAAAACAAAGTAGAACATAAATAACAACTTTGGATAAATAATCCAACAAACTCCCCCTTCATCTAGAGGGGTATATTAGATGAATGAACTAGAGTAATGAATTTAAATTCATCAAAGAAACATTATCACAACTGTAAATGGTGCATTATACATCTGGTACTGACCAAAAACTAATGTCATTACATAAAGAGGCCCACCCCTATGAATTTGGTAAAAAATAGCTGATGAACATGATCAGAGCTTGCTCATCCCTAGTGATCATCATACCATACTATAGTATAACATGATTAGGCATGTCCAACTACATTGTCCCATATAAGGTCCCACATAGGAATCCATCCAAGTGACAAACCCATACTAACTATGGTACATCTCCTTGATGTTAAACAAACACTAGTGACCTTTTCTCAACACATATTGTAACCAATCACTAATCTAAGACCAAAAAATATAACATATTTTCCCTTTATTACATGAGAGGTGAGAAGATGTACACTAAGAGAATCAAAGTAAATTAGCACTATTTAATCCATGTCATGAATATCATGTAGAAAGCCAAAAATGGAATTAAAATCAAGAACACAAGCTAAAAAAAACTACTACAATATATCCTAGTCTTCAGACTAGCTCGTACAAGATGGGTGAATCATTTATCACCCAAAATTAGTTGTCAGGTCCATCAGGACCATAAACCTTGGCTATATAGGATGCCTCTTGATCAAAGGAAGTTTCATAATAACCATAATAGATGAAGTAACCATAATATCTACCATTACAATGGTCCACATAATTTGCCTTAGCTTTCTTTTTATGTGGAGAATGGGGTCATATAAAAGGACATACATCTATAATATGTCCAATACCACCATATTTGAAATTTTTTGACTCTTTCCTATGTCATCAATATCTAGAAGAATTTGAATCATTAAAAGAACCATAGGAGTGAGAAGAATGTTTTTTATGATGTCTATGTTTCAAAGACCCTGGAAAGTGTTGATATGAAATTTTGTGAAGACTATCAAGAATTATGTGGATAATGTCACTAAGACTATTTTAGAGAATGCTTATGAAACTATCACTATACATGCTGATGATATTTGTGTTGGGACCTATTCTTTCCATAATGAAACTATTTGATAAGTGTACTTTTATTATTTGCAAATTGTCTCTCGTGTTGAGTCAACAATTCACATATTGAGTCAAATGTGGCACCATTAAGCTTATCACTAAGCAACAACATTTTATCAAAATTAGTGTATGTAGAACTAAGGTCATTCAATGTGATGGAAATAAACATGTCATCATTAATTTTACACCCTGTACAATACTCTTATTTTAAAGTTTTCATATAGAAAAGAAATTCAAAGACATCTTCATTATCTACCAATTTATTATTCAAAAGTTTTATAAGAAGGTCAATATTCTTGTATGCAGGTTACTTATCATACAAATACTTTAATTTTTTCCACACTTTCCAAGTACCAATTTTAATTTCCATAATGATAAAAATTTCAATGTAAGATGATTTCAAAAGTGCAAGTGTATGCTTATCTCATTTTTGGTACTCAACCAAATTCATGGATTTATTTGGTGGTGTGGTTTTTTCTCTATGAATTCCCATAAATCATTAAAAATTAGGGTGTTTTCCATGGTTCTGCTCCATTTTTTTTAGTTTGTAGGTGACAATTTTCCATTTTCAAATATGAGACTAATAATTCTAGCCATGATGCTTAAATAATAATCAAGTCAAAAAAGGGAATGATATTGATGTTTTACCTTTACCTTCAAAAATATCTTCGATTTACAATCATATAAGGATTCGTAGACTTTTGAAAATAATTTCACATTACACCATTATATTTCTTATTACACCCTTATGTCTTTGTAATTTTAACTTTTACAATATAAAATAAGGTCAAAAGTATGGTAAATATTTTACCAAGTGTTTTTACTTTGCATGTGAAAAGAGTTATTCTATTAGCTTTCCTGGAGGATCCCATAAAATTACAAGTGAAACATATATATTAAAACCCTATTGTACCATTATTTGTAGTTGAGAATGTCTAACCTATTTTATATTATTGTACCATACAAGTCACATTTATCGTAGATCAGATTTAGAGTCCCATACACAAAATTTGATAGAGACAAGAAAATACATATAAAATAAGTGCTAAGTTATTTTGTTTAGAAGCTTCAATTTAGGTTGAGCAAAATTTATTTTGATCATTACAAAAATAACAATCCCCATACACACAGGGAATGATTGTTGTAAAAAATTTAAACCAAAATAATAAATCAATAAAAAAATAGTGATCTACTTCAAACAATTGTACTATGCAGTGTCTGAAGAAGGGTTTGTACCTCTTCCACATGCTATTGAAAATTTGGGGCCAATTTTAGATAAATTTCAATTCATTTCGAATTATTTTATGGATGAAGATAATTATAACTTTGTACAGTATTTGAGAGTTATGTATGAATGAATGATTCCCTCTATTGCACTCTAGGAATCTAAGTTGTTAAGGATTTCTTTTACATAAATGATTGGATGATGAATACTACCCTTTTCTACTCCTTCAAATTTTTATTTTTCTCATGGATTTGATACCTCTAATACAACTAGGATGAGGATGAATAATACATAAAATTTATTAAATATTAAAACTTATTTTATTTTATACAATATAAGCTTAAAAATCTTACAGAGAAGAAGTTGGTTAAAGAAAACCAACTCACGAGTATAACCAAACCATCAACCAACAATAACAAAATTAAATAAAACATAAATAACAACTTTGGATAAATAATCCAACAAATTCAATGTATGCTTATATATGGGTTTAATATCTAATTTTCTTGCTATAGATCTAGTTATCACCCTTGTGCCATTTCATTTCTATAAACCCATTTAACATCTAGATAACCCTAATCTAGATTTTTAGGGTTAAACATTTGGTGAACTTGATTATTTTGAATTCATTTTTTTCTAATTCTTATGGTTTAAAACCATCTAGGGTTTCATATTGCTATAATTTTTAATTTCTTACTTTTACTATTTTTTATGTAACCTAGGTGTAGCCCTATATTGGGAGGTGTGCCTATTGAACATATTTAGTTTCCACTCCACCCATATAAGATGTCTCAAACCAATGAGGGATCTCATACCTTAGATCATGATTATAACCATGTTGGTAATGAATAAACTATTGATAGGTTTATCATAAAAGAACATATTGATAATGAAAACCATGAAATAAATGAAAATGAACAAATAGACCATAATCAAGTGAATTTAATTGCATTGTTTTGTGAGTTCATTTGATAAAACCCTAAATATCTTGATTAAAAACTATAATTGAATAAACAATTTACAAAAATAAAAAAACATCCCTTCCCTTGAACATAATAAAACTAAATACATCTAATAGGTGCACAATTTATGTGTTTAAATCTTTATTTCCTAAAACTACTATTACTACATCTATCATAAAAGTACTAGTTGTATCAACACAAATACTAGTTTCAATGCCTAATACTCCTCAAAACATGTTTTCATCCCATTTGGTGACTACTCAACTTGCTAATCTAAATCCCACTAGGCCTACAGTTCAATCATTCCTATAAGTTATAAAGACCTCGTAGGAGAAGATTACAAACATTAAATAAAAATATCTAAAATTCCTTCATGTTATAGTTTCATAAGATGTGTTGCATAACCCTCTTTCACTTTAAATCTCTTTGCACCCTTTACCAAATTGACTTTTTGCACCTAAATTTACATTTTATGATGGTAGGGGTGATCCTAAAAAACATATTTAAACATTTTATACAACATGCCTTGACTATTCTTCCAATGATAAAATTTTGACCAAATTATTTGCAAGAAGCCTCAAGGACTATGCTTAGAAGTGGTTCTATGATACACCTGTCCAATATATGAAAGCATTCAAACCTATTACAATACTAGTTATTATCACACTTTTATATTAATATTTTAGTAAAGTTTTCCTATTCTCAAATTGATAAAATTTAACAAGGAACTAATGAAAACATCAATGAATATGTCTTGAGATATAAAACAATGCTTTAAAAAATGACCAATCTTATGGAAGATAACGAGTTGCAAGATATATTCAAGTAGATTTTGCTTATTCCTTTACATGAGTCCATTAATTTTAATAATTTAAAATATTTTTATGACTTATACCATGTTATATGGGGCCTTGAAATGAAGCTTATTTAATTTAATAAAATCAAGTATTTATAAAACACGCCAACTATATCTACATCTAGTGTTAAATTCATAATCAAACCAAGTTATAAGATAAAACCTCTTGAGCCTAAAAAAGAAACAACTACCATGATTACCATAGTTTCACAATAGTCGAATTGGTTTGTCGTATCTAATGGTTCAAGGAGATAATTTACATGTTTACCTAAGCCCCCAACTTCATTACTCCCACAATTACTATATTTTCAACATATATATCTCCCTCATCCTATTGAGGTTGATATGAGTCAACCTCTACCCAAAGGATATGATGTGAATGCTTATTGTGATTTTCATCAAGGATGAATATATTCTATGGGTAGATGTTTTACCTTAAAGAATGAGATTCAATATATTATTGATGACCAAAAGCTTACATTTGAAGATGATACAAAGGGATTGGGATCATAACCTGGTGATCACCATAAGAAAAAAATATTTAAAAATCCTTTGAAAGACCATTCTAAGAAATAATTAGAAGTCCAAATGGAATTTAATGTACATCCTCCTCCATGACATTATGTGCACCAGCTAGATGGGATTATTGGTACTTATACACAACATATACCTATTATGGTTTATAGACCTTCTATTTCCTTTGATGATAGTGAAATTAAGGATGATGAATCTAATTTTAATTATTTATTCATTCAATCATAATTTTATAAAGACTCCATATGTAATGTTATGGTTAATAATGGTGAAAGTGAAAATGTTTGCACCATGACATTACTTACGCACTTGGGATATACTCATCATGATTTATACCCCTCTAATAGATTAGTTTGAGCATTTTATGGGACCTCCTAGAAGGTTCTTGGTAATATTGGCCTACCTTTACAAGTTGGTCCCATACATGTGGTTACTACCTTCTCAGCTATCCCTTCCATAGGCATATTTGATATATTATTAGGAAGACCTTATATAAACACTCTTTGAGTATTAAATTCTAAACTGCATGGGTGTGTTAAATACATTCATACTAATTAGGTAATTATAGTTTCAAAAATTCCATATGAGCATTTTCTTAAACAAAAATAAAATTATAACTAGACAACTAGCTATCAAGCATACTAAGGCTAATTCATCACAAAATGAGAAGCAATAGGTAATCCCATTTACTAGGTGGTCAATACTTGAGAAACCATTACATCAAAGACATATAGTGGATTCCATAGAATCCCCATCTTTTACTAAACACCATGATCATATCTCTAGCGCACCGTAAAATGTACATATTAATAATATTCTAAAAAAACACATATCCCTTAATGATGGGTTCCAAGAACCCCTACTCCTATTATTCATACTACTACTACATGACCATTGAGTATTATTTTACATATGCATAGAGCCATTAATACCATAATGACATTTATTATACTTATACATCCTCTTCAGTAACATAACTAAGGTATTACACTAGATGCATAGTGGGGAGATATCTATGACCATCCATTGGATGGAATCATAGGATTATATTTATTCTTGAAAAAATCCAAAAAAAAAGAAAAATCCAAAACCCAAAAACATTTTTGGCACCTACATGTCATAATGGATCCTTGGCATCCATGTGTTAGTTCCATTTTGATGGATGACATACTTAGTTACTCCCACATACACATGTCTCATACTTATACTTGAGTGTGATACAGGTATACAAAAACACATGATACATTCCTACTTAAGATTTTAGGCTTTCCCTCTACACGTATCATATGGAAATTGAGGGAATCCACTTATTTGATATTGATACACATAGGTTATATGATTCGATGATCACTCTATATTATCATGTTTGAGGTTAAATATGTACTTACACATGCCTATCATCCATGATTAAATTTTACACATGGTACTTGATATGCTATACACTTGACATTTTTTCCTAAGACATCAGATCTATGGGCTATTATTACATGTTTATGTTTATTTCTTATGCTTTACTTTATGCACTTCCTTGAATGTTTTTCCATGTTAATATTTTCCTTACTCGAGCATTTAAATATACTCCTTTGCTTGTGGCCCCTGTGACTATGTATAATTTCATTGACATTTGTATATGTCAATTTTTGTTGTATGGACATTTAAATATGTCATCATTACTTTTGTATAAATTTGACTAAGTCATGTCCCTTCTATCATGTGGCATTTGAACATGCACCTTATTTGTAGTCTCCTTCAACCATTATCTTTTGACTTTATTTTGAGTGATCTTATGTGTGTTTATTTTATTTTTGATATTTTCTTGTTACTATATAGATGTTTCCATGATATTTATCATGTATCTTAGGCCTACATGTGATCACATTGGTTCTATGCACGTTAATTCTATATCTACCTAGACATGTTCCTTTTTATATGTTACATGGTTACATTCATAGATTATAAAATTGTCTTATCCTTTTGAGGTGAGGTAAATACTAGTTCCTATATTTACTTCACCTAAAATAGGGGGAATATTAGCGGGGGCATGTCATAAATTCATGTTTTCTACACTTGGCATAAATTCTAGATTTAATGGGGGCATGTTTTAGAAGCATGTTCTCCATACTCATTCAGTACCTAGTTCATATATCATATTTTAGATTTAATGGAGGCATGTCATTTAGGGTAGATTACACACATCCATAATTTATAGATTTATTCAGGTCATGATTTGGAATAATGTTATCCACATTCATTAGTAAATATTACATATATCAATTCATATATTCAGTGGGGGAATGTTTTGGAAGCATGTTCTCCACATCTATTTAATATTCAACATCTCTAATTTATAGTTGGAGCATGTTTTGGAAACATTTCCTCCACATTGGTACTTATATCAATTTTTATATTTATCCATATATAGTGGGGACATGCTTTAGAATCATGTATTTCATATTTACATAGTTATCCAAATTGGCTAAAGCACATAACTATATGATTGTCGCAAAATTCTATGCATTGGTATTATTATGCATAGTTTTATCACAATATATATTTAAGGTGAATATCTTATTAAACATGTGCTTAATATTTCAAAACCCAAATTAGTTTTAGATTCTAAAACTCTTTTATGGATTATTACCATATCATAGATTTTTTCATACTAATACCTGCTAGACTTTTATGAGCTTTTATTGAGCCAATATATTGTAGTAGTTGGTTCAATTTTAATAAGGTTGGGGTGATCAAATCACTCAATATTTCTAATTTTTTAAGTTGAACTTGATAATGCAACCTCACCAAGTTATAAGTATCATTGCGTTACATGGTTGAGCTAATCTCAACCATCAGGTTTTAACTCACTTTTGCTCCAAATTTGGGGGCATGTGCCTCTCTCTCTCTCTCTCTCTCTCTCTCTCTATATATATATATATATATATATATATATATATATATATATATATATATGTGTGTGTGTGTGTGTGTGTGTGTGTGTGTGTGTGTGTGTGTGTGTGTGTGTGTGTGTGTCCTTGGGTATATGTGCTTTAAATATTTATTTATATTTATCCTAATCTCATTTTTAGAGCCTTATAATGATACATATTTTTCAAAACAACTTTTCAATAGGTAAGCCAATTACATCAACACACAGGTGTATTCCTAAAACTTTCTCTTTAAATTTTAATCTATTACAATTACTTTAAACCTAGATTATATGCATTGATCTTATATTATAACATGCTCTTAGTTTTAGGTGAGTAATTAGTAAATCACTCAAGTTGGGCACATGCAAATACAAGGTGTAAATACACACCCAAGTAGGCATTCCTTTCTTTTAAACTAGTAATTTCATTACTATATTAAAGGGAGGGAAAATTTAGATGATATTTATGGATTATATATCACATCATCTTTGTAAACTTGAAAAATTCAAACCTTGGTTGTTCCTCTAAGTTCTTTAATTTTATTTATTTTTTAAGTCTCACATCTACTTTATTCATGTGCCCCTTGGCCTATATGTCTTGGTCTGGCTCATCTTATTTTAATGACCCTGGTCTTCTATCTTACCTAGAATGCTTAGAATTTACTTATCTTCCATATTTTCAAGTTTTGAACCTATACTTATTCTCCTACTCCTTAGACATTAACATCAAGGATAGATAGTAGTTTTGTTGTTCTTATCCCATCTTTACATAGCTATCTAGTGCCTTAAAATCATCGAGTTTTAAAATGAAATATATCCTAATGGTCAACCTAAGTACTTTAATGTAATTTATTAGTCCAAATTGATTGATATAAATATAAGATAAACCTTCATTCATTCCTCACCTATGAAAACCTATCAAAATACCAAAGAGCATTAAAATAAAATTGAATTGAATAAAGCTTCCTTACTTATTCATATTTACATAAGAGTCATAAAAACTATACATATATAGGTTTAGAGTACTAAAATAGCATACAAAATCCATATTTTCTAATTTACAAGTTAGGTCATCATTGTACTTACTTTCCACATATTTCATGATTCACACACAATCCAAAATATAAGGGATAACTACATGCATCTGAGGCCCTCTTTATAGTATTGGCTATGTAGGTATCACCCATTAATACAGGGGTATTTGGGTTAGTTATACACTGTGTGCCCACTAACCCATTTTCCCCTAAGATCATTATGAATATGAAAAGGTAAGGTTTTACCATTTTATAAGGAGCAATTATCCATGACCCAAATCTAAATTTACTAAAGTTAAGCTGAATAAAAACCTAGAAGCATCCAAGTGGTTGCATCCTATTCCAAAAGATATTTCATACTTGACATTAGCATTGAACTCAGATAGTAGTGTCGATGAAACCATCCCAGACTGACATTACTATCCAGAGCACCATAAGCATCAAATCTATAATCTAATGATTGTTCCAAAATATAATTCTATCCTACTTTAAACCTATCACATATTCAAAGCTAAATTAGAATCAAAATAAGCTAATTACATTAGTTCTTTATCATTTCTATATCTATCATAGTTTTACTTTTCATATTTAGACTATCTTAGCATAATAAATTTAGTGTATCTTTATATATGAGTTTAGAATATAATTGCATGTTATAGATCTGATTATCACCCTTGTGGCATTTGATTTATATATACCCATTTAACATATAGATAACCCCAATCTATATTATTAGGGTTATACATGAGATTAGTAAATCCACTTAAATTCTAAAGTCAAAAGCAAATATTTTCAATGTTAGATATCAAATCCAATGTTAAAAAAAGTGATTTTAGTGTTATATATTAAATCTAAATTTTAATAAAATAATTTTAGTGTTAGATATTATATCTAATATTAAATAAAAGTTCATTTAGTGCCAGATGTTCAATAATTTATCTAAAAACTAAGAAATAAAATTAATTAATTCTTGAATAAAATGTACAGGTTCAATAAATATGTTTTATCATAATTTAAAATTAATTGGTGTATTAACTATAATTAAGATAAAATTAATTTAAGGGTATAAAATTATGTGAATGACTTATAAATAGTAGCATTAAAGTATTTAAATGACATGAATGATTGAAAGAAGCAAACTATGAAAAACACAAAGAAGACTTGGCTAATTTTTGTCCATTTGGTTGATTATGTGTGATTGAAATATGGTTGGAATGATCAAATAAAACTTGATAATGTGTGTGTAACTAAAACAATAATTATTATTATAGGTTAAAAATAATTATAAATAGTGAGGATCAATTATTTTACTATCCTTTGTGGGTTTATATTAACCTATGCATAAAAATAAGAAATTATGGGTATAGTCACATGCATCTACTTAAAATATGATTATACACAAATTTTTGACCTTTGGTTGTGTGTATATGACATAAAAAAGACCTCTTAAAGGTTGTAACCCTTCTAGATTTTATGATAGCTAAAAACTTACAAAAATAAATGGGGCAATGTAATGGGTTGTGTTAACCCCAATCACCCCTCATGATAATTGAACACTACCTATGTAACCAATTATTCAAGGAGGGAATTAAAGCCTACGTAGTTCTCCCACCTAGAGTGATCAATGTATTTATGCTCCTTTTTCTACATGAATGCATCTAAAAATGACTTGAATATTTGATAATGAACTTTTTGACTTAGATAGAATAGGCTTGTGAATTGATTAAAGGTTACTCTAATTAATTAGCATTGAATTTGTAAATAATAGAATAGATAATTTTGATACATGTATGCAACTATAAATCACTTGAATACTTGATAATGATTTTCTTGAATCAAATAAAATAGGCTTATGGATTCACTAAAGGCTACTCTAACTAAATAGAATTGAATTTGGAGAGAATAGGAAATCTTTGATCAATGTGCAATAGTGTAAGTGTGCCTTGATAGTGAAATTTACAAGTGGTATAATAGGTGACTTAGATGTTCTTTTATAACAATATATATGGGTGAAAATGTACACTACCTATCTTTAAAATATGGACAACCCTAGAAGGGAGGGTTTCAATTTTAAAAATAACCATTATTAGGTAAAGGGAAAGATCAACCCATAAGGTTAGGATTGCCTAACGATCCTAACCTATGCAGGCTGATTTTAAATTGGAATGGTAATAATTGATCTTGAGAATTTGGCATGTCCATACATAATCTTAGAGAGGTTTTTCATGATAAATAAAAAAATTGTAAATTAAAAATAGTGAATGGGCATGTATAAGTACTTAGGATAGATTGAGGTGGAAAAATAGGACCAATTTAAGTTCTCAAGTCAAATAAGATAAAAGTGGGCCAAAATTGTCATTATTAAGTATTCATGACAAATTTGAGTATCTAAAAGACCACATCTCCATGTTTTACACTTTTATGGATTATAAAAATGGATTACAAAAATGGGTTGGATATCCCCAACCACATCCCACTAAGTGGTTGATAATTTTATATGTTCTAATAATTCAAAGAGTGATCAAACTACATGTAGTTATTCTACATATTTGTATGTGTGTTCAATAGTGATGTTATCTAATGTTATGCAACTTGTTTGGCTTTTGATACTTAATAATATGAACTTATAAATTTATTTTAGGTGTTCATAATTGGCTAAGAGAATATTCATTTAAGAGTTTTGAGATTAAGATACTTTAGTATAGTGCTTCAAGGAATTAAAGATGTATTCCTCAATGTGATAATAGTTATTTAAGTGATCCTTAGGTGAAAAATAGATGAGTGAAAGAAAGGAATATACTTAGACTTGATGTGTTTATATAGATGACTCTTTGGGTAATATCTCCCTATAATTGACACTAAAATATTTTTGGTCCAACCTAAGTGAAGGGTTTGAACTTGGAAAATGGTCATTTGGAAATCCTAGGACACTATAATCAAAGGTGAACACTAACAATAGTTGATAACATTTGAATGTATTTTGATTAAGTAAGGCAGCAAACTAGAGGCCAAACCCTATACAGTCAAAAAATACAAGAAGGCAAATAAACAAAAAATGCCTTCTGAGAGATGATGGCACAGTCAAGAATAATAGACAAAAACAAAACATAAGCCACGAGAATACCAGAGTTAGAGAGGTCTCCCCTTACATAACTATTGATTTGATAAGATCATTGAGTTTCTCATTCTCTATGTTGTCAGCATACCTAGTATTACCCACCACTTCTAGCATAGACATATTCAATAGAATTGTATTACAAAGCCCTTTGGCAAAGACCTTCTCTAGCTTCTAAATGCAGTCCTTCAAGGGCCCAATTTTAGTTTTCCAATCAGTCTCATTCTCAGTGCCCTCACCAGCTTCCTCGACATACATTTTCCCCTTATTGTCATCAATTCCCATAGTGTCAGCACCCTGCTCCTTAGTAACCTCAAAATCCCTAGTAGCCTAATTCCCTCCAGTGTCCTCCAAAATTTCCTAGATTTCTAGCTCCTCAGACTCTTCCTCCTGGGTTGCTTCTTCTGAAGTACTTTCTAAATAATAAATTAGTCTAGCCTTCGAGGCTAGTTTACCAGTAATCCACCCTAACCTTCACACTCTAGAGGGGAATCCTTCCTTATTAATTTTGGAAGGCTTGTGAGATTTTCCACCTTGGCCCCCCATGGCCCTGCTCGGATTCCTGTGGGCCCCTTTTGTAGTCTCTTTAATATTTTCTTCCTCTTCATCAACCTTTCTCTTCTTGCCCTTCTTGCTCACAAAGGAGCCAGGGGTATCAACAGGGGTCTTTTCAGGGTCATCAATATGCCTCATTACTAACAAGTCACCTCATTTTGAATGATCTCCCTAATGTTTAAGGGAATATGAACACCTTGTCACCACACCCTCCAACCTAAAAATTGCTGCCCAAGGTTGGCACAAGCATCAGCGACCCTGTTGCCTTCTCTGTAGGTATGGGAAATCTCAACTTCGAAAAACTTTTATAAAAGAAATTAGATATCAGTAATGATGTCTTTTAACTTGATTCCCACATTTGAAGCTTTATTAATAGCATCTATGACCATTTTTGAGTCTCCTTGTATATTCAAGTTCCTTATTCCTAGGGATATAGCTAACTTTAATCCCCATAGTAAAGCCATTACTTTAGCATAGTTGTTCTAGCATCCAATTCCACTAGCATAGATAGCAGACATCCATCCTTTATCATTCCTTATAATTCCTCCTCCACTAACTTTACCATCCAACTTGGATGCCCCATCAAAGTTGAGTTTCATCCAGTTAGGTTTAGGGGGGATCCATTTAGTATTAAGTTTTTGTACTATTTTGGAGTTATTATACACAGGGATCTAGTTTAAAACCTTCCATTTGGCTAAAATTTGGATTTCAATTTGAGATAGGGGTTTCTCCACAACACGAATATGAGTTATTATAACACTTTCCATAATGGTCTTAGCAAAGGAGTTAAACACCTGAGAAGCATTTCTAGCAGTGTCCCTAAAAAATTTTTGATTGCGCTCTTTCCATAAAGTCCAACTCAAACATGGCAGAGCTTGATTCCATAATTCCATAAGCCAAGGATGTGTGAAGGTTGGGTTTCAGCTAAGAATTACTTATTTAAGGTCAGAATTGTAGACCCATTTAATACCAAAGTTGTTAAGTATTGTGCCCCATAATTCTCGAGCAAACTCATAGTGGATAAAGAGGTGTGAAACTGATTCCTCTTTTGAACCACACAAGAAACATCTGTTAACCAAAGTAAACCCTCTCTTTTGAAGGTTATCCTGAGTAAGGATTTTGTTATGAGCAATAGCCCACTAAAACATGTTAATTTTTGGAATAAGTTTATGATTCCAAACCTTTTTCCATACATCTTTATTCTGAGCTTCAGGAATGAGCAGATGGTAAGAAAATTTGACTGAGAATGATCCATTCTTATCTGGCCACCAGTATTGTTCATCCTCCTAGGGAAAGAGAGGGATGCTAATCTCTTGAATGCAATGCTAGATCTCTCAAACTCTTGAGAAAAGCTCAGGCTGGTGCACACAGCAATCCAAAATATTTT